>CM041776.1:324705841-324732678 GCA_023374045.1 Limonium bicolor | reverse complement strand
AATCCCCTTATCCTTTTGAGCAGCAGAGAAAATGTGATTACTTCTCTTAGCAGAAACAGTAATCCATTCCCCATGATCCTTACTCCCACAAGTAACATTATTAGTCACCATCTGATCAGCAGGAACCACCACCCCCTGAGAACAGTCAACAGCAGGACCACTATCCACAATAGCATTCTGCACAACAGCCGTATCACCACAATCACCCACACCTTTAGCACCCTCATCCATTTCATTACCACTAGAGTGCGCCTTACAATGTCCTCTGGAATGACCAAATCTCTTGCAATCCTCGCAATACCAGGGCTTCCACTCATAGATGATTCTCTGAGAAAATCTGTTACCATCCCCATCTTCAAGGATAATCTCCTCCTTAGGTCTCGAACTAACATCGATTTCAACAAGTAACCAAGCATAGCCGATCTTTTCCTTATTAGCCGTAAGCTTATCCGCTAAAATGGGTTTTCCAACCTTACTAGCTATCCTCCCTAGCATATGAGGAGACCAGAATTATAGATCAAGATTTGGTAATTTGATCCAGACAGGAGTCGAAATTAGATTCGCCAAATCCAATTTGCAACCCGGTTTCCATTCACGCAGGATTAATGGATGATTTCCCCTAATAAACCAAGGGCCAGCTTCAAGAACCTGCAACATCATACCCTGATTCTCGAACCTAAAGATGAACACGCCCGCATCATTCAAATAAATTTTTGGCAGACCAATCTTACCCCACTGCTGTTGAACAAATCTTTCCATAACCGAGAAAGAACATCTCACTCCAAGGAATGCACCGACTAAAGAATACCGCCAGAACTCAAATTCGAACTTAATAATGTTTTATGCAGGAAGCCTAATATGTTTAAGTTCAGGAATATTTGGGTGTCTGATGGTTGTTTCTATGGGCTGGTGAAGGAATGTTGGGATGTAACTGTTGCAGGATGTCCCATGTTTAGAATCATTCAGCATCTGAAATTGCTCAAGGCCAAGCTGAAGGTTCTTAATGTGTCTAAGTTCTGTAATATCAAACGGCGAGCTGATTTGTGCAGAAATAGGGTGCATGAAGTTCAGAACAGATTGGCATCAGACCCGTTTAATGGTGTGATTATAGAGGAAGAGAACTCTGCCATCAAAGATTATAAGTCCAGTGTGAATATGTTATATTCTCAGATGGCTCAGCAAGCCAAGATTGATTGGATTCAACTTGGGGATGATTCTAGTTCCTATTTCTTCAGGATGATGAGTGCTAGAAAACAATCATCTAAAATTCATCTCATGGTTAATGATCAGGGTGTGAGACTTTGTAAAGAGGAGGATATTGCAAATCACATTATTGATTTTTTTACTACCCTGCTGGGTAAGAAAGTTAAGAGGACTGTAGTGTGTGATCTGGAGGTGTTTGGGAAGGGCTGCTGTGTCTCTGAAGAGTGTAACAGGAAGCTTGTTCTTGGTATTAGTGATAAGGAGATTTGGGATGCCCTTAACTCTATCAAGAATACTAAGGCCCCGGCCCGGATGGCTATAATTCATACTTCTTCAAATCTGTTTGGCATATTTTGGGGGCAGATATTAGATGGGCTATAAAGGATTTCTTTTTGAAAGGAAGGTTGCTGAAGCAGATTAATACCACACTTATCTCTTTGGTTCCCAAAGTTCCTAACCCTACTGTGGTGAAGGACCTTCGTCCTATTGCTTGCTGCAATGTTCTATACAAGATCATTTCTAAGATTTTGTCGGCTAGACTTAAGGAAGTTTTACCTGATATCATCAACGACTGTCAAGGTGCGTTTGTTTCAGGCAGAAGTTTAGCACATAATGTTCTTTTGTGCCAAGAAATCATCCAAGGGTATAAGAGGAAAAATATTTCTCCGAGATGCGCATTCAAAGTTGACATTCATAAGGCCTATGACAGTGTCAGCTGGGAGTTCTTGGAAGAAGTTCTGGTTGGATTTGGTTTCCATGATAAGGTGATCAAGTGGATTATGGTTTGTGTCACTACCCCGTTCTACTCTATTTTAATTAATGGTCAATCTTGTGGGTTTTTTAAAGGAGAACGGGGCCTTAGACAAGGGGACCCCCTCTCTCCTTTGTTGTTTGTGCTTTGTATGGAGTATCTGAGCAGATTGCTCTCAGCTGCGAAGGACAACCAGAACTTTAACTTTCATCCTAAATGTAGTAGGATTGGTTTGAACCACCTTTGCTTTGCTGATGACCTATTGATTTTCTGTAGAGGTGACATGGGGTCTGTGCAGATTATTAAGCGAACTCTTGATAAGTTCTCAGGCATGTCTGGTTTGTTTGTGAGCAATCAGAAATGTAGGGTTTATTTTGGAGGGGTTTCTGATGAGGAGAAAGTTAGGATTATGGAGGTTTTACAGTTTGAGGAGGGGGCTCTACCTGTCAGATATCTTGGGGTTCCCCTTTCATCCCAGCGCCTTTCCTGTGAAGATTATGCTCCTCTCATAAACAAGATTACCGCTAAGATTTCACATTGGGCTACTAGAAAACTTAGTTATGCGGGGAGACTCCAACTGGTGCAGAGTACTTTGATGGGGCTGCAAAGATTTTGGTCAAATATTTTTCTGTTCCCGTAAAATGTTATTCAGATGATTGTTAGAAGGTGCAGAGAGTTCCTCTGGTCTGGTGGAATATCTGGTAAGAAAGCACCGGTTGCTTGGATGAATGTCTGTAGACCGAAAGGGGATGAAGGTTTAGGTATTAAGGAGGTGCTGGCGTGGAACAAAGCCTCTATGATTTGCACCCTTTTACGACTTAATGATAATGGTGGTAAATCATCAGCTCTTATCAGATGGTGTAGGGCTTACTTGCTTCAGAGGAATGATATTTGGAGTGTGCAACCGAAAGGTTTGCATGCTTATTGGTGGAGATGCTGTCTTAAGCTGAGAGATGAAATCTTGGAGAGTAACCTGTCTTCCCTGCTGTTGCGGTCTGTTGATCAAGGTATTATCTCTGTTGGTATGATTTATGCTATTCTGCATCCCTCTCTTGGTAATGGATCTTGGGATAAAATCATTTGGAATAAATTCTGCTCCCCACATGCTTCTTTCATTTGGTGGTTGGCTTGTAATAATAGGCTAGCTACTAAAGATAGAATCATGAAATGGGCGCAGGGTGTGGATGGCAGGTGTGTGTTCTGTGGGGATATTGAATCCCGGAACCATCTATTTTTTGTGTGTGCATACAGCCAGAAAGTTTTTGCTTCTGTTTTACATAGCTGGTTAAGGTGCAAGCTGCCTTTTGATTTCTCGGACTGCATGGCTTGCCTCTGGAATTCTAAGGGTAAGTCTAGTCTGATTTACAAGATGAGGGCTTCAGCAATGGGCATGGTAATCTACCATTTGTGGAAGCTCAGGAATGGCGTTATTTTTGCCAAAGCTCGGCCTGACTGGGATACTTGTATTGTGGAGATTGTTACTGAATTAAAGACTAGATGGAGTGGTTTTCACTTCCCTGTTAATAGAAAGAATCATAGAATATTGAGTTGTTTCAATATGCTTGAGTTTCTCGGCAAATGACTCGGTTGCCGGTTTGTGGCAATCGTCTGTTTTTGCATCTAGTTTTAGGTTGTAATTTGTCCCTTCTTTAATACAGCTTACTCTTTCTTTCAAAAAATGTTTACTAAGCAAAACACCATCAACATGAACGTTCAAGCTCGGCTAGATCAAATTATGCAACAACTTGAGAGCGAAACAATTCAAGAGGTGGAACAACCTTCTGACTTGAGTTGCCCTCTCTCTCCTCCCTTGAGTGAATAAGAAACTCCAATGCCATTCAACTACCTACTTGATTCTAAAGATGACCCTTTAGAGGAGAGTCCCTATTTTGACTTCATGGAGTCCTTTGCTCCCTCTCAAGTTGATTATTCCAAAGGCTGCCCCCGTGTGCTTTACCAAGACACCGAGGATGCTTACATCCTCAACTTTGAGAAGGGGGAGCCATCGCCTCCCTCCGAGTCATCAGAGGAGAGTGCCATCATCGAATTCAAGGAGCCATCTCCCTCTGAAGTTGATGTCCATCAAGGCTTTTCCTATGAGCCTCACCCCAACGACGAGGATTACTACATCCTCGAAACTGAGGAGGAGGAGCCATCTATCTTTGATCTTCACCTGGATGATCAAGGCCTTCCCCACCTATGCTCCACCCGCTAAGTGTGGAGGTCTCTTTCCCATTTGATCCGGGACCAAAGTTTGAAGACAAAGTCCGCCCCGGAGTTCTCCCTACACCGCTCAACAAAGATAAGGATGTCTTCATCCTTAAATTTGAAGAGGAGTCTCTACCACTAGATGATCCTCGCACCAAGAATCATCAACCTCAATATTTGGACCGTTCTTCAAAGAAAATGATGCCCGCCCAACCCACCAATTGAAGCCCACTTTAACATTAATTTTCTATCCTAGAGGACTTCAAGGTGGTATGGTCTAGCCAAAGACCTTAATGATGGGCAGCTTCCTGGGAGACAACCCGGATGAATTTCTTTCATTTGGAGTTATTATAATTTTTCAAGTTCTCCTTTGATTTTGTTTTTACTAACTCTTCACCCTAGTTGTAGTTTGGTTGCTTCTAGTGTTTTATGCAGGTGCAACTTACAGTCCACACCGTAACCAAGCTGCGCTAATTGAGGCTACAACTCAAGTGTGGGGGATTTCATTCAATGCAATCAAGAACAATCTCAGGGGAGTACTAGTTTCTTTTATTTTTTGTTAATCTCATTTCTCTTCCTTCATTTTGACTATGGTTGTTTTTGTTAGTGGGTATCACTTTTGTGCTATAATGTTGTTTGTGTCCCATGCATTTTCTCTTTGTTTGCTTCCCAAAAAGGTCTTCTATAACCTTCCCCAGTTTGTTTGGTGAACAATGAAGACATTGTTCAAGTTAAGTGTGTGGGAATGACCTTTTCAGTGAATTTTGTGCTTAAATACTTAATCCCTTTGCTTATCTTGTGTTTGTCCAAAATTAAAAACTTGGACCCTTGTATTATAAGTTGTTCTCATTAAGAACAAATACTGTTATGAATTATAGGATAAATGCTCAAATTTTTCTTTTTGATTGCTTTTGAGGAGCATTTTTCATGCGGTGTGACCAAGTGATCTTGAATGGTTGGATTTTTACTGCTTAGGGGTTCTTTCTGTCGTCTCTCTTAGGGATTCCTAAGGGGTGCTTCTTTGTAAAAATCATTTAAGGGACTTGTGAGACGCCATTGGTAACCAACAATGAGAGTTTGAGTGTTCTTAAATGCAAAGGCTTGATGCCAAAATTTTATCCTCTCATCTCTTATGCAAAAGTGAAACAAATGCATAAATCTATTTTTCATTTTGTTTTCTTCTCAATGCCCATTCTTGAGAGAAGTTGGCCACGGTAAAAGCTCTCCAAGTTACCATCTTTAGAACTTTGAAGCACTCCGGATCATACCCCGAAACTCAAGATTTTTTTTGCCCTAAGCACACTCATGCCACCACTAAGAGATTGTTCACACCCCTCAAAGGTTTCAATCACTTTTTGCTTCTTCTTCTATCCTACAATTCATGTTAGTATTTGTTAGTCTTGAGCATTCCTTACTTGCTTGGGGGTTTGGTTTTACTTGAGGACAAGCAAAAGGTAAGTGTGAGAGTGTGATGAGAGTCCAAATGAGCATGTTTTAGAGGTATATTTCATATGTTTTATCAACACTTTTCATGCTCATTTCTCTACTCTAGCTAGTTTTCCTCTAGTTTTGTGTTTATGGGTATTTTACAGAACAATTGCTGAAACAGGAGGATAACATAGCTAGAAATAAAGTAGACGAAAATTGAAATACCCCGGACTTAATTAGGGTGATTAAATTACTCTAATATGAAATTGAGGGCCTGGTAGTGCCTAAATAATTTTGGTAAAGAGAATAAATCCAAAAGAAATAAGAAAACGCTTAAAAAGCGAAAAACGCTAAATTGAGCGTTAGGTGACCCTAGGAGAAATACAACCTTAAAGAGAGTATTAAATGAATTTAAAAGGCTTAATAATGCCTAAATAATATATGGGAACAATTCCCGGAGAAAACGGATCCAAATAATGTAATAAAACGCTAATAAAGCTTTAGTGCACGTTTTTCGAGAAAACCCAAAAACGTGACTTTGAGTGGTCAAACGAACCCGTAAAAATTATAGTTCAATAAATAACTATAAATAAACATTTATGGGAGCTTAATAACCATTAAAACTAAAGAAACGAGAAAATTCCGGAAAACGGGCCCGGTTAGTGAATAGTGCTAAACCGGGTAAATAAACGAGTGTTTTCTGTAAAAGACTAAAAACGCTCCAGCTGGTACTTATATAGTGGGCCGGTTAGTAAAGCAGCCCCACTCACACACACAAAGCTAGTAAAGAAAAAGGAAAAAAAAGTTACAAAAGTAACTTTTTCTCTCTCTCTCCCCTCACTTTTCTTTTCCCTCACGTACTGATCTCCTCCTCCTCCCCTCTCTGGCGATTTCTTCTTCTTCCTCCAGCCGATTTCTCCACCTTCCATGGCAGCTCACACCTCCAAGCTTGCCCAAGCCACACTACAACTCCAAATCAAAAACAAATTATATATTCTTGCTCCTCTCACCAAGATCTATCTTTCCCTCTTTTCAAAATCCGAAAATGAAGAACTTCATCTCCATGGGTATATCCCATTTGAAGAGAAAATAGCATCATCTTGAAGCTTGGAGTCCCCTCTTTCCTTTAAGGTAAGAATTTCAAAAGAAAACTCATTTTTGCTTCCATCTCTTGACCTAGCCGATTTTGGCTCTTACATACCTTGTTCTCTTTCTTGTTTTGTGCTATTCTTCAAGCCTCCAATGGTGGATTAGATCTCCCCTTTTGATTCATGGCAATAAGCCAATTCTAGGGTTTCCAAGGTAAAGCCAATTTTAGTGTTTTAAGCCTTTCCTTGTAATCTTGGGTTAATTAATGAGTTAAGTGCCTTTGCTTAATCTCTTCTCCATATTTAATGTTGGGTTGGAGCATTGGAAATCACCAAGCCTATTTGACCGAAATTGAGAAAGAGCAAGAGGGGAACTCAAAAGAGAAAACTTGTGAAGATTAAGGTAAAAAATTTACCTTAAGGTTTATTTTGAATGCTTTAGGAGTTGGGATGGGATTAAATAAATCAATGAACCCAAATTATGAATTGAAATCTATGTTGGATAATGTGTTGGAGAAAGCTTGAGAGAATTTGTGAACTTGCTGATTGAATTGTGAATTAAGGGCCTTGGAGCCAAGTGGATTGAGTATATATGTTGGTATTGTTGTTTAATGAAGTTTTGAGGATATATTATGCTCTGGTAGGACCCTTCATGGGTGTGGCTAGATTAGGATTTGATTTTGGTGATGAAGGATGATTTTGGACATGTTAGGTTTATGGGGAGATTATGGTAAAATTTTGGTAGGAAATAAGTGTTTTTAGATGACTTGGTGCATGAGAGAACTTAGGTGTTTATTTGAGTTGAGTGAAGTGGATTAATAGCTTTGGAATGGTAAAAGGAGGATGAGTTTGAAGAGATGAAGGTCTGTAGCATAAATGGTATTTGCTGACTTAGAAATCCTAGAAAATGAGTTAGTGTTTGTAGTCATGGAAAAGGAGAGTGAACTTGGGCATAGTTAGTGCACTTGTCTAGGAATTGATTGGAATGGTCAAATGGAGTTAGAACAAAGTGCAAGGTGCTAAGGGAAGTTAGGAAATGCACAAGAGAGCAAAAGTGTAACAGGAAGATGGAATTTTGCAGAGAATTGAGCAAGAATTGAAGTAAAGATGTAATCAAGGATTTGAAGAGGTTTAGTGCATGTTTTGAGGTGTTTAAACATGTAGGAAATGTGTGAGAAAGATTATGAAATGATTAGAGGTGAATTAGGGGTTAAAACTGATCAAAAACTGTAAATGTTGACAGTTCCAGGGGTGGTCCGGGTTTGCAAATCGGTACACAAACCCGAACCACATCAAAAACGCACCAGAGAGTCACAACATAGGTTGGTCCGGGTTTGTATCCCGGTACACAAACCCGGACCATAGCAAAAATTGTCCAGAAATCGATTCCAGTGTTTGGTTCGGGTTTGTAACCCCGGACACAAACCCGGACCACTATAAAAATCCATCAGAAAGTGTTTTTAATGGTTCTAGGCATGGGGGATTGAATGGTATGGGTTTTAGGTGATGTTTAGGAGTTGTTTGGTGACCTTTAATGGTCCTAAGAAGTGTAAACAAGTTTGAGGAGTGATTGAAAGAGTTTTGAGTTTAAGTACACTAAGTTAAACTGGAATAATGGGATAACGGGGTAAGTACGAGAGTAGCAATTATGCACCTACCATAATGTTTAAATATTAATTGAACCATTTGACATGGAAATAGTGGTTCAAGAGTAAGACATGAGGAACGAGTGTGAGCCAAGGAACGTGTGACCACCCGGTAAAGTTAACCCCGGTGAAAGGTATGATTTCCTCATGCTCTGTATCCTAACTTGGTTACCCCGATTTGTGTGTTTGTTTGATTGTGTGATCACCTAACAAGATAAATGCACGAATCGGATTGTGTGTACTTTCATGTGTTTGTATTGTATTGTTTGTGGTTGGATTGTATCCTTTTAAACTGAAGTTTGTATAATTCATGAAATGTGAATTCGAATGAATTGTTTGTATGTCGAATGTGTGTGGTAGTGCGACTCATAGTTGAGTCTTGTGTAAGTAGAGACTCGTAGAATGATGTCAAGTGCGAACTAAATAAATGGTGGAAAACACCGTTAAAACTATCGAACCAATACCGGTTAACATAAACACTTCGAACGCCTAGAACGTGAGAAAACATACGGAGTAGTAAACCCCCCCGATAACGGTTAGAGAACCGAAACGACTTAATCGCACAATAAACATTAGTGGAAGTATATGAGTAACCTCTAACTAGAGGATTGGAAAGTTGTTCGAAAATACGAACCTTGAGTAAAGTAAAGCTTGGTAAGGGATCACCAAATGTAACACCCCTACCGCTAACACTGTAATTACCGTCCAACTCCTTATACATTCGTACTCTCGCAGCGGATACATACTTACTCAGCGGCGGGTGATACAATGCCGTTAGCCACCCACGTGACTAACAAGGCTACTACTACATACAGCATCGGTCTGATGGACCGGAATATCCGAGTACTACTCGATACTATACATACTCTCATTACATGCTGAATACTGCAATGCTCCATTCGATACAATACTCCATTCAATACCATACTCCATTCAATACAATACTCCACAATTCCGTACAAGATAATACACTACGCATACCGAGTTTACTAGGTTCCAAAATCATTACAGTACTTCTCCCAAATTCATACACACTCACTAGGAGTCAATCTGCTACCCATTCCTCACAAACTAGATGCTTCTAATTACAAGGCGCACCACCGGTCTCTTACCCTGACCGTATCCGCTCCGGGTACCTGCGCACTAAAAACGTTCCCCCGAGGGGGTCAGCTTTCGCTGAATATGATAACCGCATACCCCGCGTACTAGCGAGGGTACGCGACCATTTGGTCGAATACATGCAATTCATTTTGCAATACATACATACATACATACATGCCTTCATTCACGATACTTCAATACTACACAAGATATACATACATACGTACAGTACCATACATGCTTGGAAGACAATACAAGTCAACCAATACTTACCTACCATCTTTCGGGTTACACATACACAATACATACTCATTACATACCCAATACGCAATACGGAGATACAATTCTCAATACATACAAAGGTCCAGTTAGCTTCATTACACACCCGGGTTAATCGGGTGTTCGATACTCTTTTACTTCCGGTCAATGACTTACAATAGTCAAGACCAATACACATACAATACTTACTTCTTACATACTTTACTTCCAGTTAAGTCGGTATGACCTCCGGGCAGGGATTACTACATCCCACCACCGGCTTTATGGTGGCCCACTAATCCAGGATGCTACCATTCAAGGGAATTGGTCCATGGAAAAGATTATAGCCAGGATTCGGATCCAACCTGTGTGTTCCTTATCCTCACCGTGTGGCCAAACTATATCGGGCTTCTACTCATTCCTATTTTAATCATTACTCATGTTAGGAGTTAGATTGTTAGGAATTAGTAGAAGTCCATACTTACTTTCCATACATACATACAATACACAAGTACTCATACTTACCATACACTTCATTTCCATTCATACATTTCATGAATTATACAAACTAAATGTTCAAGAAGATTCAACAAGAACGAAATAGTTCAAACACAGTTAAGTGCAATATAAGTCCGATTCGTGCATTTATCTTGTTGGTGATCACATAAGCACACAAATCGGGGTAACCAAGTTAGGATACAGGGCATGAAGAAATCATACGTTCACCGTTGTATCCGTACTACCGGCTCCTTCGAGGATCAACTATTTGATTCCTATACATACATGAAGTAGTATGATCAATGGTCTATTATTGATCTAACTTACTCCTTCATTGATATTCTCAATGTTTACTTACTACTCCTTTACATTCATACTTGGTTATAAAACCATTCTTTTCCTTATTACTTCTTAAGCTTGCTTCCTTACTCATCTACTTACTTTCTTACCATTACTACTTCATTAATGGTGTATTACTACATATATATGCATATGTGTATATAGGCATATATACATGTATATATGATTACTATAATCATATAATTAAAACACTTTTTTTTTACTCGACCGGACTTGCGACCGACCTTGCAAGTCCGGTCCATTCCAGTAGGCTACATCGTGTAAAAATTCCAGGGCCGACCGACCTTGCAAGTCCGGTCCCAAGGTCGGTCCATTCCAGTAAGTTTCGTATTTGAAAATTTTAGCCCGACCGACCTTGCAAGTCCGGTCGCAAGGTCGGTCCATTCCAGTAACTTGCATTACGGGAATTTTTCTGGCCGACCGAACTTGCAAGTCCGGTCGCAAGTTCGGTCCATTCCAGAAGGTTTCTGACGGGAGAAATTTCTGGTCCGACCGAACTTGCAAGTCCGGTCGCAAGGTCGGTCGATTCCAGAAGGTTTCCCGTCTTGTAAATCTGGGCTCGACCGACCTTGCAAGTTCGGTCCTAAGGTCGGTCCGGCCCAGTACTCCAGTTTTAAAATCTGTTTTTGGGTGTTTTCTTTACCCATTGTTTCCCCAATCTTTACCAATACTTTCCTACATGTTTACACTCATTTAGGTGTTCTAAATCACCTTAATTCATACACCAAACTTGCTACTCAATTCCTACACAACTCACACCAATTTTCATCATCTCATTTCAGCACTTACACTATTTTTCTCCACACTAATGCTACAGATTTTGGTTCCCTTCATTATGCTACAGATTTTCCCTCAACACTTATCCTCCAATACTTCCTCAACTGATGCTACTCCTAGCATCCAAAATGCATTACTCACAACCTAATCCCATCCATTTACAAACTCATATCCAAATATGTTACAAGCTACTAAACACTCATTTTGAACTTTCCAAAATCTGTTCCAAATGTATCTAAGTCCTCAAATTCCTAGATAAAATTCGACATAGTCTCCCCTATAATTCTTACTTGCTCACACACCATTTCAGCTCACAATTTGCTCATTCACATACCTGTTTATTCAATACACTATGCACACCATTCAACACTACTACAACAACAATAAAATTCCTGCACACATACACATACTACCCATGGTTTTCCAAGCATTTTAAACATCATTTAAAAGCTTCAAAACTGTTACAACTTCATTACTCATTATACTACAATATACTCACTACTCATTATTCAATTCACTACTCATTTTACTACTCCAAAAATTGTTACAATACTACATACAAGACTAGCTCAAGGTAAAGATAATTACCTCGTGTTTCTAGTTTTCTTTCTTCCTTTTTCCTCCTCTTCCTTTCTTCTCCTTTGTTCTCGGTCCCAATGAGATTCACACACACAAGTGCTACAGCCCATACCAATACACAACACCATTCAAATTTTACCCTTATTCAACATAAAGCTTAAAGCATAGTTTTAGGGTTTAAGAAAAGCTATTACCTTCCAATGGATGAATGGAGTTCTTGACTAGCAAGAGGACAAGATTCCTAGCCCAAATGAGAAGCCAAAATCGGCTGGAGCAAGAAGAACCAAGAGTTCAAAACATGGAAATTCTTATAATGCACACAAGGGCTAGAAATGATGGATTTTCAAAATTCTTTTTACCTCAAGATGATAAGGAGGTGAAGGTGCTTCTAATGGTGGACTTGAATCTTCAAATGGAGAATACCCACCGAAATGAAAGTGGAGCTTTTGGATTTTTGAAAGGAGGAAAACGTTCTCCTTTGTAAGGGGATTCCAATGGTATGGTTTTTATAATTTTGGAGCAAGATTAATGGGTTAACAAGAGGAGAGAAGGTGAGCTTGGTGGGGGTTTCTTCAAATCTCCATGCTTGTCGCAGGGAAGAAGAAAATAGAGAAGGAGGGAGATGGATGCGTGAGAGGAAGAGGGAGAGTAGGAGAGAGAGGGTCCCTTTTTTTCTTTCTTTATTTCTTTGTCTTGTTGTGAGTTACAAATAATAAAGAGAGTGAGTGAGATGAGGGAGTGACCGGCCCCCCATACACACACACACACAATTTTTAACTTTTTTTTTTGCAAAGTGGACACACTAAGTTTGTTTATTTGCATTCTTACCCCACGACTTTCCAGTTTTGACAGTTTTACTAACCGGAACCCGTTTTCCGGAATTTTCTCGTTTAATTAATTTTATTGGTTCTAAGGCTTCACCAATATTATTAGTGACTATTTAGTTGACCAAAATTGTTACGAGTCTGTTTGACTTGCTTAAAGTCGCGTTTTC
This sequence comes from Limonium bicolor, assembly GCA_023374045.1. Classification (NCBI taxonomy): domain Eukaryota; kingdom Viridiplantae; phylum Streptophyta; class Magnoliopsida; order Caryophyllales; family Plumbaginaceae; genus Limonium; species Limonium bicolor. Next base: position 324,719,787 of record CM041776.1, on the reverse strand, counting down.
CCGGTTTCCTCGAAAACGCGCTTTTTAAAGTTCGTTTATGCTTTTAATCCATTTTAAGGATCCGTTTTCTTCGGGAGTTGTTCCCTTATATTATTTAGGCACTATTAAGCCTTAAGAATCCATATAATACTCTAACCGAGGTATCGCCCCTCTTATGGTTATTTAACGCTTACTTAGCGTTTTTCGCTTTTTAAGCGTTTCTCCATTTCTTTTGGACTTATCTTTCCTTACCATAATTACTTAGGCATTATTAGGCCCTCAAATACGTATTAGAATAATCTTAATCCCTATATTTAAGTTCGGGGTATTTCAATCTACCCCCTTAAGAAACTTTGTCCTCAAAGTTATTCAAGGTTATAGGGTTACAATACTTCCTCGGTTATACTTGCCTAATTCCAAAGCCATACATTCCTCCTCCTTACAATTCCCAAATTCGTTACTCAAGGTTTATCCATACCATACCATACCAATATACAATAGTTACTCCAATCCGTACTACTACCAACCATCCGGTTCCTTATTACAAAGTTTATACATACATACAGTGCAAAGCTATCCCCAAAGCAATGCAATACACAACACAATTCCGCAGGCACTCAGTTCATCTAGACACAGGACTCCTCTATGTCCCGCTGCCCTTGGAATAATACAATACGCTATACTACGATTTTCTCCGGTATAAGCTTCTGACCGGTCCTCATTCTCTAGTCTAAGGAAAATCCTTCCCAATAGCTAATTAGAAATCTTTCTAAAGCATCCAACTCCAAATTCCAATTTATATTCCTTACTTCTATCCTATGTGTGATTCTTGTGACCACTTGAGGGGAGCTTCGAGAATCATTCGACCCTGATGTGATCAGCATCAGTGTTGAACTATCTTTCCACCCCAATTTGTGTTCGGTTTCCCTCAATCTGATCAGGATCAAGTTCGACTTCCCACATCAGTTTCAAACAAACAATTAATTAGTTGTTTTCATTTCCTATCTTTTACTCTTTCTAGTCGTGATACAATTCACACATCTCCAAAGGACGGAACCAATCCATCAATCATCCTCAATCTACTTCCTAAATACTTTACTCCGTGGTTCAATACCCAAATGCTCATTTCATCAACCTTCACTACTTCCATCCATTACTCTCCATCATTTCAATTATTCTACTAGGGAATACAATACTTATGAAGTTTAGCTATCCTCAATTACTACCAATAACATACTTACGAATATACCACTCATGGGCTACATTCCTCTACTACTCATAATCAATTCGCACTACTTCCTCGAAGGTTACAATACTTGTGGAGCTCCGTCCACTACTCATTCTCGATTGTATCAAGACAATCACCTAGGGAACTCAATTTCCTCTAGGTTCTACATCGGTTTTATACCGACTCATGCATCGTAATGCCAAGTCTAAGTTCAAATAGACATACACAATAAGAATTATCATTTCTCAAAGAGTTTCTCTACTCTTCCTTACAAATACTCTCACATTGGAGTTACAAGATGGTTATATTCATTCAATGGTATTCGCATCTCTTGTGCCTAATTACCACAATTGTAATATGAATGAATACGTATGTTTGTCTGACATGAGTACTAATCGTCAATTCGATTCTCATTTGTGCTATGCACATTATAGTTTCTGTTTTATTCATGAAACTTACATTAAGCGGTTTTCGCTCTACCCCCCTTAAAAGGGATTACGCCCACGTAATCTATCATATGTTACTATCAAACATTGGTTTACTCGATTTGGGCAATCTGAAGCGTTCAGCTTCACTACGATATACTATACAATATGCTCTGGTCAAAGGGTCTTAACCATGTCAATGGTTTAGTCTTTGCACCAAGAATTCCTATTGTTTTATTTAACTCATAACCAATTCGGTTCTAGCCTATTAGGCTTCAAGGCATCAATAGCCATTCTTTCATACTTACTGGGTATATTAAACCTCTTAGCTAGGGCCCACTAGCTTCTGCTGCGCGGCCCTGATAACCTTAGTGCTTAATTGGCTCTTTGGTTATACTAGATGTGCTACTCATCGCCTTTTTATCCCTCTATTGTGGAAATAAGGTTTACTAACAGTGTGGTATTCTTTTACCGCTGTTTGAACTCAATGAGTTTTAGATTGTAACCAGCTCTCTGGTAATCTATTATACATACTATTCATACTCTCACGATTATTCACTAAGTTCCTCCGACTTGTTGTCGGGCGATGTTAAGTCACTACCTAGTTGTAGTGCTTCCTCTATTGTCACTAGCTTCTGAATTCTACCAGTTTTTCTGGTTCAGTACAAGTGTTCTTTACTTGTATGACCTTGCATTTTCCATGCGTCGGTCCTAGTGACTTTCTTAGTTCTTCTTTCACCCTTTTATTCCAATGGAATTCACATCTTGTGATTGTTAGTGTGCTTGCACTCTTCGTGCTTCTTTGGCCTTAGGCCGCACGGTTTGTTGCTAAGCCTGCTTGACTGGCTTATGCCATGTTGTTGGTGAAAGAAAAGTTTACTACGATTTACGTTGTCCATATTCCTAGCTATCCCACTAGATCATTAGCTGTACAAATGCAATACCAAAACACTCAGTCATACAGAGTGCAGAGGCGTAAACGCTTGACAGTAATTCACTTATGTGATAGGGATGGATATTTCTGCCTGTCTTCTCATACTTATACTCCGTGTCATCGTCTACTACTCCTTCTTAGCGGTCGCTTATTGCGCACCATACTCTTACTCATTACATGACATCGTTTTTACTGTCTTTGTTACTGTGGTAGTTCCTCTTCACTCATTGCCATTGTCATTGGCACCATTTCTTATGGTATGAACACTGAGGGTTTCCTCTGTTCGTGTGTATGGCGGTTGTCGTAGCATACCGCAATGTTACTATATTCCCAATGTGGGAATGTTTCATTTCCATTCAGGTTTCATGTGTGGGTTGGCTTACCTCACATTATTTCATAATCGATAATGCAATTTACCAAGTGTCTTGGTTGACTGTGGATGAAGTGATTCATCGGGTTATCGGCTCTCTTGAGCGTTGGTCATTCGTGGTGCCCAATGTGCACTCACATTAATTGTTTCTGATAATTACTGTCTCCTCAGTGCTGAGCATTGGTTATAGGCTCTAGCTGTGCAGTTTTCTTTTGTATCTATACTACCGGGACATCCCAAGAAGCTTCAAGGGTTTTCTGGTCCCGTTCTCTAATTAAAGAGTATTCTATCACTGGTAGGTGAAAGTTCTCGTTGAGGGGTGTGTTTCCACTCATAGGTCTCATGACAAGGTTTACCATGTAAGTATTTATACAGTGGTTCACCACATGATTGGGTGCATAAGGAGTATACTTACTCCTTCGAGCTTCGATGCTCTTAAGCGATGTGCTTCTACAGTCCACAGCCTCTCGTAGGCGTAGTGGGTTGGAAATCTCATTTCCTTATTCGTTGTCTCTTGGCCGTATCTATACGCACAAGTTTTTGTTGTTATAGTAGATGGAAGCCTTTTCTAAGGGTTCACATCATCACCGCATTGGTGGTCTTCGATTAACGAGGGGTACTTTTCCTCGAGTTTCTGTAGTGTCCAGACGTGGACTAGGCCAATGTTGGCATTTATCCCGATTTCTATGCCCCTGTGTTATCATTGCTACAGAAGGCATGAAGGTAGTTAAAGCTTGTCAACTGCATACTAGACTGATGCTCTAGTGACAGTGACGCTGAGTTGACCACTACTCCAAGCCACTCAGGAGGTTGGGTTTGAATTGATGGTCCAGTTGTTGATTTCTTGTCATATGGGATAATATCTCTTGCAAGTCTTATTATCAAGAGATGTGATAAGTGGGGAATTTATCTATGTTTATATGCTTCTTTGTTTATTAATTTAAGCTTTAATGCTACATATTTCCCCACTTAAGTGCTTAATTATAGTAAATGATAAGATTATTCCTCACATATGATTTTTATGTTTTAATAGGCTAATATATATACATATATATAAACTCACAGCATATAGCAGCACATGGGCCGATATTTCCTGCCATGCACGTGAATAAGGAGAATGAATTAATTAATCAATCATTGATTAATTATCCATACACATGCATGCACATAAGGAGGTGCTTTTGGACTGCATGCACTCAAGTCTTACGTACTGCACCAATTCGACATCATCAATGGGCTGCGGTTTGGCTTTGTTTTAAGAGCTGCTCGCATGAGCCATGCACACTTAAAAGAACCGTGCACGTAGTGGGCTGGATTGCTTCAGTATCTCACGGAAAAATGGGCTGTACGTGGGGATATGTGCAGATGGACGTGTGTTTCATGTAATCCATGCACGAGAAGAAGGCTACAGCATGGATGTATGTATATACATACCTTGGACCGGGCCGACAACTCTGACTGGCGCAAACATCATGACGATAGCGCAGACTTCGTGGACTTCATCGGCCATACACTCACCGTCAAGGAAAATAATATAGCTGCAGACAACCGAATTAATTGCCCGACAGAACTTCATTGAGGCGCAGAGGCGCAGACATGCTCGTGGATATACGGTGGACTGCACATGCTCTCATGGATGGAACTACGAGAGGCGCAGACTCGATGGGAGATGACATGGGCATAGTTTGTATTGGATATTGGATGTATCATCATAATGAGCTGGAGCGCATATCAGCCTAGCCATGCACACATGATTTCAATCACACATGAGACTGATAAACGACAGTGGCGCAGACTTTTATCATTGAGAGGCGCAGACATTATGGGCTACAGGAGCATGCACATGATGGAAAGTATTATTGTGGGATACAGGCGCTTATATATGTATATTATGGTCGGCGACAGAAAGGAGGGAGACATTAGGTACAAGACTAGCAGGATATATATATTTGTACAGACGGAAGAGGAGTTCGAACCACAGTTCGAGAACTCATCACGCGAGAGAAAATTCTTCCGGGACAGTAGCTAGCGCCGCCGAGCAAACAGAAGACAGAGAGGAAACAGACAGTCAGTTTTGCCAGACCGGAGCAGAAGTCAGAGACCGGAAACGTCATCGGTTCTACAACAATTAGATGACGTTTTCTAATCTCTTAATTATTGTTATTATTTCTTTGACTCCGATGTCTGAGTAGTTGTTAGAATTCTGGTTTTATTATGGACAACTAGTTTATTGTTTTTCTTTCTGAGTTGTTAAATATAAATTCTATTCAGATTGTAGTTTTATTCCTTGTTTATTATTGAATTCTCTTGTGATTATTTATTGCTTGAGTTTATTTGGTATGAATCGCTTACAAGTGAGAACGGCGTTCATTAGACCATAGGAATATTACCAGTGAAACTACAGGGTAATTCCTGGGGATTAACTGACTAGAAACAGATGAATAATAAACGCTACTAGTTAATTTGTAAATTCGTAACGAGAGTTAGGATTTGGGAATTGCTAGTAAGAATCTATCTTGCGGGAGACCGGTTTTAGATTAATTTAGATCTGAGGTTGCAATCTAGAATTTAGAAAACACTCAGGAAGGGAATTGATAAACTAGGGAGAAGTAGTAAACCAGGATTCACTTTTTAGATTTATTAGAAACTCACTTTTAATTGTTTTTATTATTTATTGAATTTCTGCAACCAAACCCCCAAGTTTACTGTTGTTATTTTCCTTCAGTTTATTAGTTAGATAGATTAAAGATTAAACTAGACACAGCCTCCTTTGGTTCGATAACCTAGGGAATACTACCTAGGAAAACTTGCTACGACAGACCAGTACACTTGCTGTAATACGTTTTACCCCGTACAAGATGTGGGTTATGCAACCGAAGGTTTACCTAACATAGTTGGTTGATGGCTTTTAAGCCTTATTGCTGCAAGCTATGCTCTTTGCCAGCTGCTTTTACACATTTCAACTCCTTGTATACCTCATAGGTTGGAGGTTTTACTAGGCTCCATGGCAAGTCGCGGCATCACGCTTCCGTTCATAGGAGACTCTTAGGCAATCTGATGCTGATCAGTGTCTTTTGTAGTCTAGGGTATTTCCTGTTAAGTGAAATCCCTTCGGTGTCTTAACCGAGTGTTCGTTCTAGCTTTTGTGCTTTCGTCATGTCGTTGATGTTCGACTGTTGCTAACTCAGACACCCTTCAAGGATTGCTGTGTGTTGTTAGGTTATGCTGTTACGTTTGGCTAATGTTTATGATATGTTGTCCACCGTACCGTCTCGTGGTACCATACTTGAGTTGCCTTTTAGGGTTATAACGTCTCCGGCTCTTGGGTAGACTGTCTATACTTGCTCCCAGTGCTTGAGGCTAGGTTTAAATGTCCTCTTTGGTGATGGATCATATTTGTGGTAATTGTAATTGCTCTTGGGAATTTTGTCCCGTTTGTTGAGCATTGTGGTGTTCACGTTAGGCTTTTGCCTTACCGTGTTCAAGCTGGGTGTGCTTTCCAGCTGTCGTGTATTTACTTAATGTCCTTCAGACATATCCAATGTCTATGCTTACTAGTCGGCGCTCCTTGCGCTTCTTAATCCTCATTCCCTTATCTTCGGATGGATTCTCTAAGTTCTTTATACTTGTTACTTAGCGGAGTTCCTTCTCCTTGATCGCCTGAGGTGTCCAGCTGTTCTGCTTTGCATTTACTCATGGTCCGTAGAACAGAGTTGACTACTTCCCGTGTTTCGTACACTACATGTATACATACGTGGGGTACCGTGTTGATACGTTGCCACTTACCTAACTATGTGTTAGGCCCGCAAGCTCCTTCGGAGTGCGGTTGTCCCACATCCCGTGATTGGGTACACTCGTAGTGTTCGTCACATGCCTAGGTGAAGTATTCTATTGTCAACTCCTCTTGTATCAATCGATGATACTCACCGTAGTTCGGTTGGTTTGGTTTTAACATCCAAGTTTTAAAGAAAGGTTGTGGTTTTGAAAGAAAATTTGGGTTTTAAAATTATGGTTCGGTGTTAAAAGGAGTCTCTCATGGCATAGCCATGTTTGAGGTCTTGACCAAGTCGAGCTTCTCGCTGACCGGTATGTTCTAAATACAGTGATCCGGCCGTTAGGCCTTTCTAAGGCTCCATACTTCTAGTTGTTAGGAGGTGTGATCCTGTAGTTGTTTCATTACGGTCACCGTACATTACTATGTACTTGTGACATGTTAGTGTTCCTTTACATATTCATGTTCTTACTGCACTTGCCGTGGCAAGTGCGTGGTACTGGTGGTTTTTGAGTAATCCTATACCGATCACGGTATGGTTCCCACTCGCATTTGATAGTCTCGTTGACTCTTGCCTTGATCCTATTGATCTACAATTGGTATACTCGATCCTTTAGGTAGCTTCTTGGTGGTCTAGACATGGCTGTCGTAGATCTGGGTATTACTCCAATCCTTGGAGATTCCCTTGATTTGGTTTAGTGTTATTCCTTGTTGCTCGTTCCCACACATTTATTGTGGTTATTGAGCTTTAGCTTGTTTAGGCACTACTCTTGTAGTCCTACCGGTTCATATCCCGTGGATATCCTTATAGCTGTACCCGCTATATCAGCCAGGTATTATAACCTTTTGGCGTTGTAGTTCCGGAGTTAACCACTCCTGACTATGTCCTCAGTCAACTGGTATACCCTTGGTGGTATTCTTTAGCTACTGCTGCTCCACAGACTTGTGCCGCGGGTTCCATTACTACTCCTTTTCCATTTTGTTGCACGGTTAGTGCTACTTTTCCTGTTGCTGGTTGTTTAGCTAGGTTCTGCGACTGCTAAGCATGTCCCCCATGCTGTTGTAAGTTGTAGCTTCCTAGTGGTTGGAGTGCTTATCCCACCGCTGTTAAGTGCGGGTATTGTTGTTCAACCGGGATCCATATCCGGGTCTTCCATTTCTTGGAATCTACCATACGTCGGTTCTTGTTTACTGTGTGATTGCTCCACAACTGCCAGATCGGGTTTTCCCCGAGTATGAGAAGGCTTTTCTTCTCTCTGGCATCCTTTTCCAAGTTATACCATGGGGTTTGCGGTGGGCGGGACTGGTGTTGTAGGTATCCGGTACTCACCGGGAGTTCCTAACTCGGTATTCCTAAGCTCGGTATTTCCAGTCACCAGAGCGATACTTCGCTCTGATACCACTTTTTGTAACACCCCTACCGCTAACACTGTAATTACCGTCCAACTCCTTATACATTCGTACTCTCGCAGCGGATACATACTTACTCAGCGGCGGGTGATACAATGCCGTTAGCCACCCACGTGACTAACAAGGCTACTACTACATACAGCATCGGTCTGATGGACCGGAATATCCGAGTACTACTCGATACAATACATACTCTCATTACATGCTGAATACTGCAATGCTCCATTCGATACAATACTCCATTCAATACCATACTCCATTCAATACAATACTCCACAATTCCGTACAAGATAATACACTACGCATACCGAGTTTACTAGGTTCCAAAATCATTACAGTACTTCTCCCAAATTCATACACACTCACTAGGAGTCAATCTGCTACCCATTCCTCACAAACTAGATGCTTCTAATTACAAGGCGCGCCACCGGTCTCTTACCCTGACCGTATCCGCTCCGGGTACCTGCGCACTAAAAACGTTCCCCCGAGGGGGTCAGCTTTCGCTGAATATGATAACCGCATACCCCGCGTACTAGCGAGGGTACGCCGACCATTTGGTCGAATACATGCAATTCATTTTGCAATACATACATACATACATACATGCCTTCATTCACGATACTTCAATACTACACAGATATACATACATACGTACAGTACCATACATGCTTGGAAGACAATACAAGTCAACCAATACTTACCTACCATCTTTCGGGTTACACATACACAATACATACTCATTACATACCCAATACGCAATACGGAGATACAATTCTCCAATACATACAAAGGTCCAGTTAGCTTCATTACACACCCGGGTTAATCGGGTGTTCGATACTCTTTTACTTCCGGTCAATGACTTACAATAGTCAAGACCAATACACATACAATACTTACTTCTTACATACTTTACTTCCAGTTAAGTCGGTATGACCTCCGGGCAGGGATTACTACATCCCACCACCGGGCTTTAGGGTGGCCCACTAATCCAGGATGCTACCCATTCAAGGGAATTGGTCCATGGAAAAGATTATAGCCAGGATTCGGATCCAACCTCTTGTGTTTCCATATCCTCACGCGTGGCCGAAACTATATCGGGCTTCTACTCATTCCATTTTACTCATTACTCATGTTAGGATTTAGATTGTTAGGAATTAGTAGAAGTCCATACTTACTTTCCATACATACATACAATACACAAGTACTCATACTTACACATACACTTCATTTCCATTCATACATTTCATGAATTATACAAACTAAATGTTCAAGAAGATTCAACAAGAACGAAATAGTTCAAACACAGTTAAGTGCAATATAAGTCCGATTCGTGCATTTATCTTGTTGGTGATCACATAAGCACACAAATCGGGGTAACCAAGTTAGGATACAGGGCATGAAGAAATCATACCGTTCACCGTTGTATCCGTACTACCGGCTCCTTCGAGGATCAACTATTTGATTCCTATACATACATGAAGTAGTATGATCAATGGTCTATTATTGATAACTTACTCCTTCATTGATATTCTCAATGTTTACTTACTACTCCTTTACATTCATACTTGGTTATAAAACCATTCTTTTCCTTATTACTTCTTAAGCTTGCTTCCTTACTCATCTACTTACTTTCTTACCATTACTACTTCATTAATGGTGTATTACTACATATATATGCATATGTGTATATAGGCATATATACATGTATATGATTACTATAATCATATAATTAAAACACTTTTTTTTATCGACCGGACTTGCGACCGACCTTGCAAGTCTGGTCCATTCCAGTAGGCTACATCGTGTAAAAATTCCAGGGCCGACCGACCTTGCAAGTCCGGTCCCAAGGTCGGTCCATTCCAGTAAGTTTCGTATTTGAAAATTTTAGCCCGACCGACCTTGCAAGTCCGGTCGCAAGGTCGGTCCATTCCAGTAACTTGCATTACGGGAATTTTTCTGGCCGACCGAACTTGCAAGTCCGGTTGCAAGTTCGGTCCATTCCAGAAGGTTTCTGATGGGAGAAATTTCTGGTCCGACCGAACTTGCAAGTCCGGTCGCAAGGTCGGTCGATTCCAGAAGGTTTCCCGTCTTGTAAATCTGGGCTCGACCGACCTTGCAAGTTCGGTCCTAAGGTCGGTCCGGCCCAGTACTCCAGTTTTAAAATCTGTTTTTGGGTGTTTTCTTTACCCATTGTTTCCCAATCTTTACCAATACTTTCCTACATGTTTACCACTCATTTAGGTGTTCTAAATCACCTTAATTCATACACCAAACTTGCTACTCAATTCCTACACAACTCACACCAATTTTCATCATCTCATTTCAGCACTTACACTATTTTTCTCCACACTAATGCTACAGATTTTGGTTCCCTTCATTATGCTACAGATTTTCCCTCAACACTTATCCTCCAATACTTCCTCAACTGATGCTACTCCTAGCATCCAAAATGCATTACTCACAACCTAATCCCATCCCATTTACAAACTCATATCCAAATATGTTACAAGCTACTAAACACTCATTTTGAACTTTCCAAAATCTGTTCCAAATGTATCTAAGTCCTCAAATTCCTAGATAAAATTCGACATAGTCTCCCCTATAATCTTACTTGCTCACACACCATTTCAGCTCACAATTTGCTCATTCACATACCTGTTTATTCAATACACTATGCACACCATTCAACACTACTACAACAACAATAAAATTCCTGCACACATACACATACTACCCATGGTTTTCCCAAGCTTTTTAAACATCATTTAAAAGCTTCAAAACTGTTACAACTTCATTACTCATTATACTACAATATACTCACTACTCATTATTCAATTCACTACTCATTTTACTACTCCAAAAATTGTTACAATACTACATACAAGACTAGCTCAAGGTAAAGATAATTACCTCGTGTTTCTAGTTTTCTTTCTTCCTTTTTCCTCCTCTTCCTTTCTTCTCCTTTGTTCTCGGTCCCAATGAGATTCACACACACAAGTGCTACAGCCCATACCAATTACACAACACCATTCAAATTTTACCCTTATTCAACCTAAAGCTTAAAGCATAGTTTTAGGGTTTAAGAAAGCTATTACCTTCCAATGGATGAATGGAGTTCTTGACTAGCAAGAGGACAAGATTCCTAGCCCAAATGAGAAGCCAAAATCGGCTGGAGCAAGAAGAACCAAGAGTTCAAAACATGGAAATTCTTATAATGCACACAAGGGCTAGAAATGATGGATTTTCAAAATTCTTTTTACCTCAAGATGATAAGGAGGTGAAGGTGCTTCTAATGGTGGACTTGAATCTTCAAATGGAGAATACCCACCGAAATGAAAGTGGAGCTTTTGGATTTTTGAAAGGAGGAAACGTTCTCCTTTGCAAGGGGATTCCAATGGTATGGTTTTTATAATTTTTGGAGCAAGATTAATGGGTTAACAAAGAGGAGAGAAGGTGAGCTTGGTGGGGGTTTCTTCAAATCTCCATGCTTGTCGCAGGGAAGAAGAAGAAAAATAGAGAAGGAGGGAGATGGATGCGTGAGAGGAAGAGGGAGAGTAGGAGAGAGAGGGTCCCTTTTTTTCTTTCTTTATTCTTTGTCTTGTTGTGAGTTACAAATAATAAAGAGAGTGAGTGAGATGAGGGAGTGACCGGCCCCATATACACACACACACACAATTTTAACTTTTTTTTTGCAAAGTGGACACACTAAGTTTGTTTATTTGCATTCTTACCCCACGACTTTCCAGTTTTGACAGTTTTACTAACCGGAACCCGTTTTCCGGAATTTTCTCGTTAATTAATTTATTGGTTCTAAGGCTTCACCAATATTTATTAGTGACTATTTAGTTGACCAAAATTGTTACGAGTCTGTTTGACTTGCTTAAAGTCGCGTTTTCCCGGTTCCTCGAAAAACGCGCTTTAAAGTTCGTTTATGCTTTTAATCCATTTTAAGGATCCGTTTTCTTCGGGAGTTGTTCCCTTATATTATTTAGGCACTATTAAGCCTTAAGAATCCATATAATACTCTAACCGAGGTATCGCCCCTCTTATGGTTATTTAACGCTTACTTAGCGTTTTTTGCTTTTTAAGCGTTTCTCCATTTTCTTTTGGACTTATCTTTCCTTACCATAATTACTTAGGCATTATTAGGCCCTCAAAAACGTATTAGAATAATCTTAATCCCTATATTTAGTTCGGGGTATTTCACAAACCCTTAGATATAGTCGAACCCCAACTAAGATCAGATCTTGAACATAACAATGAGGAGGAACCGACCAACATGAACAATGTTCCGAACATGAGAGTATTCAATAAGTTGGTTGAAACCTTAAAACTTAGAATACTAGACATTGAGAATTCCCTAAGCCACTAGATGTTATCGAGAGTGATACCTCTAGGCTGATCCTTGTGATTGTGAAATGACTTCGAGAGAGGAGTTTGGGAATTTGAGTAGTCCGGTAGAGAACTGGACATTTGTGAACTTGAGGAACTAAACGCATAGATCATTTTGTATTGTTGAGCCCGGTGGTGGGTCTTGTGTATGACCCTGCCCGGAGGTCGTGGCTAAGACTTAAAATATGCCTTTGAGTATTGAGTATCGAATTGAGTATGTGAGTATCGAGGATTGAGATGTGACTTGAGAGATTTGAGGACTTGGGAATTGGGTTGAGCATTGTAGATCTTGTGAAATTGTGAGTAAGAGTACCCCTTGATGCGTGTGTTAGCGTTTGTGTTCGTTGTGAACTTGTTTGTGAATGTACATATATAATGTTGTTGTATGCATGCTGTTTGAATTAAATAAACCGCATGCTCTCGACCAATTAGTCGGCGTACCCTCACTAGTACGCGGGGTATGCGGAAGTCATATGCAGCGTAAGCTGAGCCCCTTGGGGCGATGTTTTTATTTTACAGGTACAACGAAGCCGACAACCGTTCGAGAGTAGGACGGGGTTGTTATTGATAGGAGGAGTTGGTTAAGAAATTGTATTGGTGTATTGTGGATTTGTAAGACCGAAGGGTCATGGATAGACTTGGGAATTGTAGACACTCGGTATAGTATTGAATGGATATTGTATTTGTATATTAAGGATTCGAAGTTGTATTTAGTTTGAGAATTGCTTAAGTAAAGGGGAGTATCTTTCGTAAAGTGTACTCGGTATAAGACCCATCAGACCGATATTGTATTCGTTTGTTTAATTGAGTTGGATTGGCTTAGTTTAGTCACGTGGGTGACTAACGGCATTGTTTCACCCCCGGTTGTGTTGGAATTACCGCTGCGTTGTTGTTGGTGTTTTGAGACGGATTAGAGGATAATAGTGTGATTACCGGTAGGGGTGTTACAAAATACAAACACGTGGGCGCAAACAGATCCAAAATCGGAGCTAAAATGAAGAATATACAACATTTTGAAGTTAGCCTGCCCATAGGACCGACCCACAGGACCGACCAAGAGTGGGTCGGTCAGAAGTTCTGAAGGCCAGAAACACTCGTTCCGGGGGCCGAAATTACTTATGGACTGGACCGACCCACCGACCGACCCTAGGGTGGGTCGTTCGGACTTAAAACTTGATTTTTGGCTCCCGAAATTGCTTCTGGACTCGATCGACCCAGGGTGGGTCAGTCGGTCGCAGATTTTGCCCAAATCTGTGTTTTTTAAAAGCAGAAAAAGGAGGAGAGAGAGGGATAGAGAGCCACGACCCAAAACAGAAAAAAGAGAGAAAAGAGAGAAAAAAAGGAAGACGAAGAGGAAGAAGAAAGAAGGGAAAGATGAGGAAGAACCCCCTCACCATTGAAGCTCTTCTTCAACCTCCCATGGCTATTTCTCTTTT
>CM041776.1:324537903-324705341 GCA_023374045.1 Limonium bicolor | reverse complement strand
TTCTCTCTCATTTATGCTCTAATGGAGGCTTAACCTCCCTTGTAGCTTGGGATGGGGATTTGTCCTAAATCCCTAAAACCTCCATTGTTGAACTTGAACTTGTGTTTATGCTTTATTTTAGTCTTTGAGCTTAATGAAGATGATTATTGGGTATTTATGATTCTTAAACTTGTCACTCATGATTTGGGAATTGTTTAGGGTTTTGCTCAATTTGTTATTATGTGTTTAAATTGGTTGGTTTGGCCTACCGATTAGTTTAGCATTCTTGTGGTATTCTATTAAAATGTGATCCTGAGATATAGAACCTAAACCGTTGAAGACTAGAACAATGTACTCTGATTCAATGATTTTGATATTAGACTACATTGCGACCTTAGGGGAACTTGAGCTTAGTGCTATCGATTGACCCTGGGCTTAACTGATTGAGAATTCCAGGTTTAGATTGGTTAGGATTAGTAGGCCTAGATTAGGTTGCAAATTAATTAAGTGTTCCGTTGTTTAGCTACAAGTTCAAAGTTCGACAAATCGGTAGAAAGGGGAAGACGGGTGCAAAGATCCATCCCGAGCTACATCTATCCTAGATAGTTAGTTTAGTGTTTTATTGCTTTTTTTTAGTTCTCCACCAAAACCTAATTAAGTTTATGCACTTTTATTTATATTCTTGCAAAACCCAAATGTATAATGAACGGATCACACCCAAAGAGCTCACATTCATCAATCATGAACGATCGTATTAAGAATATAGACACCATCACTGTACAAAACACTGCACTTTATTTGTTAAGGGCGGCTAGGTATTATGGGACTGTATGAATCTCTCGCTATTGGTATATAATACAGGAGATTAGGGTTGGAGGGGGATACGCTCCAGCGAGAGGGCTCACCGCCTCTCTCACTTCATTCTCTTGGAAATCAGAATACCACCGCCATCATACATACCAACGCAACACTTCACTTACACCACACCACCACCGTCGGGCCATCATCACATCACAATTCACATCTCCACCGCACACCACCCAACACCACCAGATCACACCATTGTTAGCACACCACATTTTGACATAGGATTAATCAGAGACATGTAACGACAGAAGGCGGAGCGGAGTTCTTCTAACAGAGTTTCTTCTTCCCTTTTCTCTGATCTGTTCAATGTGTTATTCCTTGTTGTTTTTGTTGTTTTTATAATTATGTTTGAGTAGTTAGTTTAGCTCCCGGATTGGGGTAGCAGACCGGATCTTTATATTTATTTTATAATCTTTTCTCGAATTCATTATTGCAATAGTTTAATTCCAGTTCTTCACGTGCTTTAATTCTCTAGCTAATTATTAAAGCAATTCTTGTAGTTTTCTAATCAACACGCGAGAGCTGAGATAGATAACAAGACATAGGAATTAAACCTGATTAATGACTAGAAGCGTGATCCCGCCTATAGGTTAATCGGTTTCAAATAGAAACTGTTCTTTATGTGCGATTAGTTGTGTCCAGATTAGAGCATTAGTCTACTACTAGTTCTAGCAATTGGTTAGGATTCGTTAGACTTAGCTGTTGACGAATTAATTATTGTTTTTGAGTTTAATACAGAATTAGGGAAGAGTTTATAAATAGATTAATAAAGTGAAGGTTTGCAGAACAATCTGGGGTGCTTCTTTAGATTTAAGAGATTCATTCTTTTATTTCTTTATTTTAGTCTATTTTTATTGTTTTACTATTTCATTATTTTATGTTACTTTGTTGAGTCATCCTTTTTATAAATTAAGTAAAACTTGAAAAAGTGGTGTTTCCTGTTTTCTTAGTTTAGTTTCTCAGTTAGTAAATAAATTGTCAATTAATTGAACGAGGTCCCCGAGATCAACAACCCCTACTTAATTCACTATTCCGCAAAATGATAGGTACACTGCCTAGGTAGAAGTATAATAACACATATTTCTGCTAACAAGTTTTTGGCGCCGTTGTCGAAGACCTCTGACATAATTGATTGATATTTTTATTTAATTTGACTGAGACAGTTTTTTAGTTTTTCCTTTTTAGTTTATTTACTTTGCTTCTCTTTACTTGATTTTCTTTTCGATAGTTTCATAATACGTAAGTTCTTATACTTACGTTTTCTGTTTTCTTAGTTTAGTTTCTCAGTTAGTAAATAAATTGTCAATTAATTGAACGAGGTCCCTGAGATCGACAACCCCACTTAATTCACTATTCCGCAAAACGATAGGTACACTGCCTAGGTAGAAGTATAGTAACACATATTTCTGCTAACACAGTGTGCGGTTGCATGCTTTCGACCCACACTACCCAGATTGGTACACCAGCACACACATCCGAAGATCCTAAACCCTGAGAGTTATGAGACCACATTGTTCATCGTCCGGATCCCGCGCTAGTAAGTCATATTTTATAGTACATATGAAATACCACTTTTTATTTTTTATGTGTACTTCTCTGCACCAAGTGTATTGCAGCTACTATCTGAGGCAAGTGAGCTTGCACGTCCATATATCAAGAGAACCGTGCATGGGACTGGTCATACTATCATCAAAGGATGCCAGAAGATGAACAAAGGGCTACAACTCATGGTCTTGAGGATGTGCTAAGCTCTTTATCCATATGGGATAGTTACCAGCGCCAGCATGGTGCACCCTAGTGGTTTCTCATCTAGGATTTAGATATAATAAACTTTAGTAACATCTTGAAACTATTATTGTCTTTTATTTTACTTGTTGTAATAGACTTTAGTACAATTTGTGTGGATTTCTCTATTTCTACTTATTAAGGTTTGAAAAAACGGGTTCAACCTTAAATTATTTATGCTAGAAGTTTCATTAATCACACAAAATGACCACACACTTTGAACAAAAAAAATGTAGCAGAAACTGCTCATCCTCATCAGTGTATGACATACCAACATTAATGTGTTATGTTATAAGTTTCACTGATTTATGTTAAGTGGGATTCATTTATAATGATCTACACCCGGAATCTTCAATGTACAACACGAATGTAAGTACTTCTTCTCAGCTACATTGTCTTGAACACCAGAAGTGCTAGATGAATCATCAACAAATATTTGATCAACTTGAACATTCCCTGCATCATCACTATCAACCAGCATCGTGTATATAAACGAAAAACATTCATTTGGCGTTGAGTAACCATTGAATAGGGCTTCGTCGTTGTAAGTGAAATTGCCGGACCCTATTTCTCTAAAAAAAGTAGAGTCTACATCAAAGTCATGAGAACATCTGTGCCCTACGACTGATCAGAAGATTAGGAATCACTACTTAGAATTATAATCTGTGGGATCTTCTTCCTTGTCGTGGATTCTGCATCAGAAGTTAATGCATTAACCTGGTTTTGAATGACGTTGGGATATTTCTAGGAGTTGGCGTTGAGTAACCATTGAATAAGGCTTCATCGTTGCAAGTTAAATTGTTGGACCCTATTTCTCTGAAGAAATCAAAGTCTACATCAAAGTCAGTGAGAACATCTATGCCTTCCGACTGGTCAGATGATGAGGAATCACTGCTTAGAATTATAATCTCCGGGATCTTCCTGCTTGTTGAGATTTTACTTTTGGATGATGAACCTTTAGATATGGAGGTTCTTGTTGTCGTCCACACTTGCTTTCTTTTGATGGATTTTTGTGCTTTAAGTGAGAGTTCCTTCTTGGGCGCCATTCTTAGTGAAGATTGGACAATAGTTTATGACTGAAATCAAGTTGTGGCGTAAGGTATTAAGATTTCACTCTGTGAGTAAATAGACAGATATTAAGAGCAGAAGTGATGGACGAATTGGTTGGAACACCCATACTCCCTTTTATACTATCAGGGTAACGGTCACTAACATGCCCAACGGCTAGTACACAACTTAAACATTGAATACCCCTCTTTGTTATCCTTGAGTAAAACATGACTGATAAATCCGTTGAAGTGACAACACATTGAAAAAAAGTAAAAGACACAGTTCCCGTACAATGGGACTGCATCTAGTATAAAGTGAATTAAAAGTTACCGTTCGTAATTACTTTTGCCATGAAGAGGTACACGTACCAGGTCACTGTTCACGTACAATAGGACTGCATCAGGTACTGTAACACACCCAACTCAATCCAAATGTGGTCTCGCAACTTAACAGCATATATATATACATGTCACAAACGAATTCTTTACACTCCAGGACCTTGCCACGGTCTGACTACAGAATATACCGAACATTAGCACATAACAACCTTAACCAAATACATATTCTTCTTACAATCCTCATATCCTATACATCTTACTAACTCGATTGCCATACGAGTGTACATGCACAACTCGTAGGCCACACTTAATCCTTAACACTTGTATCCTCTTCTTACTCCCGCGACGGCCGCCTCCTGATGTACACCTGTGTAGTAAAAACAGCCCCCAAGGGGGTCAGCACGAATGCTGGTACGATCCTCTCATGGCCCCCAAGCTAACGTGGCTACGACGACTAATTGTCGATAGCATGGAGGTTGATTAGATGCACAACATAATAGTAAGTGCAGTAAACAACAAACCAACAATGAACAATCAAAGTTCACACACAATGAACGACTTAAA
The DNA here is from genome assembly GCA_023374045.1 of Limonium bicolor. Lineage (NCBI taxonomy): Eukaryota > Viridiplantae > Streptophyta > Magnoliopsida > Caryophyllales > Plumbaginaceae > Limonium > Limonium bicolor. The sequence continues at coordinate 324,700,758 of CM041776.1, read as the reverse complement.
TGTGTTCCCTTAATTAGAGAGTTATTCATTTAACTCCTTAAGTTATGTTTCCTCTTAATCTTAGTCCATCCTTATCTCACCTCAATCTTAATCTTATCTTAATCTTAGAAACAACCACCCTTTAATAAGGAGTGGATGTAGCTTATCTTAGTCTTAATAATACAAACCATCCTTTAAAGAGGAATGGTTGCAACTTATCTTAACCTTACCTTATGTATGCCAACCGTTCTCTCATGGGAACAGGTTAGCCCTTAGTTCGTTGTTTACTCTTGTAGGGCTTGGTTAACCCTAGCCAGCAGCAGGACACTTACCGGCAATAAACAACATTCTTAAATTGTTGGGGATGTAGGCTAGATCCCCCCACGCCATCTTAGTATGCCTCCCTCCTAAAACAAGTAGTCCGAGGAGGTCGAGTCTATATGTCGACTCTAGGCGACGAGTCTGAAGACAAGTCATATTTGGAAGTCGGTATCTGGTAAGGATACCGACCTCCCCCAATACACATGTGCCGGTACCATTCCGGATTCCTCACTCCCCCCAAAGTTAAAGTTAGTAGTAGTCTCAATGCGACGTTTGTTTGTTTAACCTCTTTCGGTTATTAACAAACTAATATTAGGGAGTGTTCCTTAGTCTCACACAATTCCTTACTAAACGTTAGTTAGTAGGTTCTCACGGTAAGTTGTGTTAGTTTTCCAACATCACACAACAATACAATAAACATAATGTTCCAGTTGCATGCTTTATCTTGTTTAGTGAGCACACAAAAACAAATAGCACACAAGCCGAGGGACACCTCGTTAGCAAGCAGGTCACAAGAAGAACTGTACCGTTCACCTTGTTGTCGTTCGGCTGCTTACTCTCTTCCGGAGTCCAAACTCCCAAGTCCTAAAACATTCATTCAGTTTTAGGTTGTTAATCACTTAACTTAATTCAACTTACTTATCTTACTTAACTTACTTAACCCTTAATGATTCCAACCTAACACCTCTTAAGTCTTACAACTTAATCTTACAAACTTAATCTTAAACTTTTAAATTTATTCTTAACTTAATCCCTTAGGTCTTTATACCTCTAATCATCATTGCCCCCTTAATGGGGTACCATTAATACCACAAAACTCTCTTAGGGTTTCTTTCTTTTTTTTTTAAGTCTTAAGGGTCGTCCGACCCACCGACTGGTCGGTCCATTCCAGAGACTCTCCCGTCTTTTAAAACCCCTCCGTCCGACCCAGAGCTAGACCGACCGACCCAAACCCTCTGGGTCGGTCCATTACAGAACCCATTTCCTACGTTAAATTTTTGCCCGACCGACCCAAAGCTAAGCCGACCGACCCAAACCCTCTGGGTCGGTCCAGTCCAGAGACATTCCGGCTGGCTCAACATGGCCCGACCGATCCAAAACTGGGTCGGACCTTGGGTCGGTCCACTACAGATTTTTCTCTTAAATTGCTCTTTCAATTCCAAACTCTTACACAAGTGTCCTAATAGGTCCAACACCATCTTGGCACTTTAAACCCCACCTTATAACCTCCACCAAACTCATTAAAACAACTTCCAAAGATCTTCTCAAACATTTACTCAATTCTTACAAAGCTCCCAACGCTTAGCACTTATTTTCTTACATTTCTCACATGGATTTTGCCTAAAACTTCAATTAACCAAATGTTTTCTTTTCAACCCATATAACTCCTCCTTAACATCATTGCACTCCATCTTTGCTTGTTAAACCTTCCAAGGTCATCTTGCATGTCCATGCACAATTCCTCTTCTTTTCACTTGTTACTCATCACTCTTAAACTCTTAAGCTTGCTCATACATTTCTTTCCATTACCTTAATACCTTGACATGGTTCTTCATCTACCCTGACCATGTAACACCCTCCTTAGACATTTCCACCTCTTTTATGCATCTTACTCACCATTCTCATGATCATACGTCCTCATACGTTTCTAGTCATTTTCCTTGCGACTTACAACCTCCTCCTACAATTTTTCACTTCCATTACCCAAGTCCACACATTACCATTCAACTAAACCTTACTAGTCCACCACTAACATCACCACCTCTTACACAAACTTCTCGAACTCTCATTGTTCTTCTCTTAGTTCATACCTAAATCATCTCAAAGCATTACACATCATTTCCTCCAGATTTACACTAGTCTTACCATTCCTCATACCATGACTTTGGTGTGTTCAATGCACCCATCTAAACTCTAATTTCCTCATAGACATCTCTAGGTCATTCTAAACCCTCAAGAACTCCTTAGTTAACTCATTTCCACTCAAATTCCTCATAGTGACTCCTAGTAAATCCTAGGTCATATTAATTCACCACCATCACCTAAACACTTATTTTCTACTCAAATCGGTAAACTGATAAGGAAAGAATGGGGGGCAAGATGTTTTGGGTCCACACAGCAAAAGCTGAAAGCACTCAAGTGTGTGCTAAAACCTTGGAACAAGCATGTATTCGGGGATTTGAATGACGAAATAGAAAAGCTACAAGGCAGAGTAAAAGAAATCGATTCAAAACTGGAGAATGAAGTACGCTTTGATGAGATTAAGGTGGAGAAAGAAAGAGCATTGATGGACCTGGACAGAGCCATGTGGAACAAGGAACTTTATTGGATGCAACTGGCCAGGGATAAATTCGTCAAAGATGTAGATGGGAACACCTGTTACTTTCACAAGCGGGCAACTCTGAATCGCAAAAGAAAGCAAATATTGAGTCTGCAAGTGGGTGATCGTATACTAACAACACCGAGTGAGATAAGGGAACATATTATTTCCGATTTTTCGGATATATATATAATCCACCGGATGTATCTCGGACAGCTATTGGACGGCCACAGTATGACCATCCTATAATTCCTTTGGCTGATGCGAGAAGGCTTGAAGTAATTCCCACCCTTGGAGAAATTCGCCGAGCTGTATGGGATTGTGAGGGGTCGAAATCACCGGGGTATGATGGCTACAATATGAAGTTCATAAAGACCATGTGGGGCATCATAGGGGCTGATTTTGCAAGAGATGTCAGAACTTTTTTTGTTACCGGCAGGCTGGAAAAGGGAGTCAATATGACATGGGTAGCTCTTATACCCAAGCATGTGGACGCCTCAACTATGAATGAATATAGACCAATAAGCATGGTAGGGTGTATCTACAAGGCCATCGCAAAGGTGTTAGCGAAATGATTAAGTGGAATTCTGCCAAGTATCATTGGTGAGACACAAACCGCTTTCGTCAGTGGAAGAAGTATACTAGATGGACCATTTATAGATAATGAGGCTATCAGGTGGTTGAAAACAACAAAGAAGAAAGGAGCCCTGCTTAAAATTGATTTTAGGAAGGCTTACGATTGTGTATCATGGGACTTCTTGAAGGAGGTGTTGATGGGTTTCGGCTTTATGTAATGATAAACTGGCTCATGGAGTGTGTAACAAGCGTCCAAATCTCAATCTTAGTAAATGGTTCACCTACTAAACCTTTTGGACCCAAGAGAGGATTGAGGCAAGGGGACCCATTGTCGCCACTATTGTTTGTTATGGTGGTTGAGGTTCTAAGTTGGATGATCCATGGGACAGTAAACGATGGCAGCTTCAAGGGGCTAAAAATAGGAAGACAAGGTACTACCCTATCTCACTTGCAATTTGCGGATGATACTATGCTATTTACTGTGCTAGACGAAGAGGAAATGCTGCAACTGCACAAAATACTACTATGTTTTGCAAGTGCTAGTGGCTTGCGCATAAACAGAGAGAAGTCCAAGGCCTACTGTCTAAATACTACAGGAAATGAGGAATGATTGATAGAGTCGATCTTTGGCTGCAAAGTAGACAAGCTGCCAACCACATACCTCGGTATTCCCCTGGGTGCGAAAATGAAACAAACTGCCTCATGGAGGCCTGTGGTGCGCAAGATTGAGTCAAAGCTTGCAACCTGGAAGAGTAATTCTCTCTCAAAAGCTGGGAGGAGTACACTTGTGAAGTCGGTAATGGAAGCAATACCACTATACTACTCTAGTCTCTTTGTTATCCCATGCTCGGTTCGAAAGGAGATAACTGCCCTACAAAGACGGTTCTTCTGGGGCAAAGAGAAAACACGTTTTCTTGTGCCGGTAACTTGGAATCGATTGATAATACCGAAAGTGGAAGGTGGTTTGGGTTTTACTAATCTATGTATCAAAAATCGCTGCATGCTAGCAAAATGGCGGTGGAGGTTTTTGAAAGAACGTCACTCTCTCTGGCATAGAGTGGTAGTTAACATATATGGAGCTGATGGAGGTTTGGATTCGGATAAAGGTAGCAGGCTGCTGCAGCGTTTTAATGGCATTTGGGCAGGAGTGGTACATGCGACCACGGTAAGTGATGACAGGATACAACACTTGTTTAATACTAATGTTCTACATCAGGTCGGTGATGGCAGGATGACTGCATTCTGGGATGATAAGTGGGCTGGTTCACATACTCTGAGGAACAGCTTCCCACGCCTGTATTTGCTATCGATCACCAAAAGTAGTAAGATTGCAGAAATGGGAGGTTGGGAGGAAGGTACATGGTCGTGGAAGTTTGAGTGGCGCAAGGAACTGTTTGACTATGAGTTAAACATGGAGCAAGAGCTAAAATTGAGACTACAGAATCATGTCTTATCACAGGAGGTGGAGGACGATATTATTTGGGGTACTGCAACAGATGGATTTTCCACTTCACAACTTTATCTGAATCTTGTGAACAGCGGCAACACAGTTGGGCGCGAGCATGCTTTGGCCAAAGCAACCTGGATTAAGGTGGGGGAGCCCCGAATTGAGCTCCTTATGTGGTTTGTTATGCACGGTAAGCTTTTGATGCGAGATGTACTGTTTGAAAGGGATATTATCCCAGTTGGACAGAGTTGGTGCCCTTTCTGCAAACGCGGCATGGAAACGGTAACTCATGTTATATTTTTCTGTGACTTCTCACGGCAAGTATGGAGTTTGTTAACAGGCTGGTGGAACATAAACTTTGCTTTCAAAGAGTTCCCCTATCTAATTCTAGAAGATTGGATGAAAATTCGACTCAACAAGAAACCCAAGCGCTTATGGAGGTCGACCCTGTTCTATGGGGTTTGGAGTTTGTGGAGAGCGAGAAATGATGTGGTGTTTCGAGAATCCCCCCGTCAGCGGAGAGAGCTGTCAATGAGGTCAAGAGAAATGTTTGGAGATGGATGAGAAGTTGGTGGTCTGATTTTCCAATTGCTTATGAGTTATTTCTTAATTCGGTGAACCTAAGAGAGGATACACTATGTTTGTAAACCTTGATGTCTTGTACTCTTATTCCTCAATGGCTTTTTTCCACTGGTTTTTGCTATTGGGGTTTTAATGAGGCAAGCACAAGGGAGTAGTAGTGTAGAGATGAATTTTTGTACGATAGTGATGTACTGTACTGGGGTGAAACACTGGAACAGTTGTACCAGCGTGTTATGCTTTGGTTTGATATTGAATACAATTCATTAACTATCAAAAAAAAATTGAGTTGTTATGTTCAAGCTTCAATATTTGGGTTACAACATTTGAGTTATAATATTTTGTTGGGAACTTAAATTTTGTTGAATTGGTAGAGGAATAGCCTGAGCACTCAAAGGGTTGAGTGTGGCGGTAGCACTCTGGATTTGAAGTATTTTCCGCTGTGATTTTGATGGTAAACTTTGTTACAAATTACATATGAATTGTTCATCTTTAATTGTCATTGAAGTTATGGTATGAATGTGCATTTTATAAGGTTATTTTCAATTGATTTTCACCATTTTGGACCTGTCCAAACATTCGTCCGGACATACAAGTTCGGACAGGCCCCGAAGCTATTTTATTTTCATAAGTTTGAAGTGTCCGGACATCTGCCTGGACATACATGTTCAGACAGAGTGCGAGGATGAGTCTGGGGGCTGGAGTTCGAGTTCCGTCCACCATGGTTTATATTTCAACTTGTGTCCGAACTTCCAAGGTCGGACATAAGTCCGGACAGAAATGAAATCTCAGTTTTAAGACTCGTTTGACATCCGTTTTAATCCCCGTCTATGACGTTGGATTTGTATCGTATTATACTTTATAATGAGGTAAAATTCAGGGTGTTACATTTTGGAATATGTTCATTTTTAAAATTAAATCACATTATGTATTTATTTAATTATTTTTGTGTTTTTTATAATTATACAATCATCTTTTAGGTTTTTTTCATATATTTAAATAAATCTTGACTTAAACTTTAATGACGCTTTCAAATTATTTTTTGAAATAAAAATTTATTTTTATTTTTACCCGTTAAGAGCCTTAGTTACATTTTATTAATTGAGGTACAAATATAATTGCATTTTATAATAGTTTAACAAAGTGCAAAATTTTAATAATATTTCTTGACATTTTGCACCGTCGAGCGCTTCTACCTCGCGCATCCATTCAATCTACCTTTTAGGACAACGTTTGCTCGGCCCTACTTACATATCGTCCTCCTCCATATCATTCGCCTATCCGTCGGATCTCGCATCTTATCTCTCTCTCCTCTAGTTTTCGGCCTGATTGTAGGTATGTTCTCTTAACGTCGTCCTCGTTCATGATTTTTCTTCCACGGTTGAGTTCCCAATTAGGGTTTAAGATATGAATAGGGGATGATTTTGTTGAGATCGTAATTTGGGCAGAGGATTTTTTGTCTACCTGTGTTTAAAAAATCTAAAATAGTGGACGTTTGATTCATCATCACCCCTAATAGGGGGAATAGGTAGAAGGTCTGCTAGTCGCTAGATAATTCAAACACAGGTTGACAAAATAGTAGGCGTTTGATTCACCATCACCCCTAATAGGGGGAATGGGTAGACATTCTGTTAGTCACTAGCTAAAACAACCTTTCACTTTGAAAATGGTTTGAGTAAAAAAAGAACAAAAGGAATAATACGACATTCCTTAGATGGCACCTCCTTTTTGCCACCTCTGTACTTCAACAGTTCCACAAACTTTCCTCTCCTTAGCTTACCCTTTTGGTTCTTCAAGAAGCATAAACTAGAGCAACATGTGATTTGATACAAGAACTTCATCCTTTGTTCTATTCCTTCTTATAGGAATTACTCTGACATATCTCTTTATCTTTTCCTAAATCTTTTTTCTACTCGGATGTATACCTTTGGTGATCGAGAAAGTAGCCACCGCTAAATAATTTCATAGTATCTATGCGGACTACTTCATCTATTAGTAGATTTACAACTCTTTGGCTTGCTGGAGAAAAGGATCCCATGATCTCAACAATTAGTTTTGATGATTAACCTTTTCAGTTGAATGTTAGGTCTTAGGATAAGAGATTTTTGGACGAAAGACTACCCAAATTATGCTATTTTTTTATAATTTGGGAGTATCGCCATTTTATTAATGATAAGTAACCTGGTAAACCAGGTGGACGGGTGTAAAATGGGCCTCATTAAAACCTCCCAAGGCAAAATCCGGTGGGAAAAAGCCAACGGAGGAAAAAGAGTACCCACCACGTCCATTACATACCTAAGATCTTGCTAACAAACTTAAACAGAAAAAAGAACCATACAAGGAACATCATGTTCAATAACACCAAGCCTAATAAAGCATCCAGTTACAAATATTCTTTTAGGGAGGATATCCTTATAAAAGCATTGCACGAAAGGGGAAAATCCTTCCACCAAACCTTGGTCCATCTCCAGATGCCCATCTGAATTTGGATTAGAGTACGATTCACATCGCATACCTCACCTCGAAAAATGACATTGTTGCATAACAACCAGATGTGGTAGATCCCATAGCAAAAAGTTGATTTCCAAACTCACTTTGCTTGAGGTGGTAATACTACAGCAAACCAATCACTATATATTTCTGCCATCCGCTTTCTGAATGAGAAATTTACATTCCACCATCTCAACACTAGCTCCTAAATTTTCATAATTACCAAGCACTTGAACAACACATGCTCAGCTTCTTCCATCACTCTTTTACACCAAGGGCACAAGCTTTGGGCCAGTGGGACCACATTTATCTCAAAGAGAAGTGCTCTAGTCATTAGTCTTCGAATAATGCAAAGGAGATTGTTGGGTATCAAATTTCCCTATAGAACATTTGGGGATGATTCTCTCCTTATATTTAACATTTTCCTAGCCCTGATCTATTTTTTAACTTTTCAATCACAAACATTTTAACTCGTTTGACTAATATATTGGCTATGCTTTTTCACTTTGGTACTCTTCTTTCTGCTTGCAACCCTGAATGATTTCAATACTACTACAAAAAAAACTAAAGATTTTGAATTATATTTGAGACGCAATCACGACTCTCAACCCATTCTTCCGTAAATTAGTTATAAAAAAACCCATTCTTCCGTAAAAGAAAAAACCCTAGCCACTCTGGAATCTTGCTCTTAAGTGAAGTTTGAGCAAAAACACAATCGCTCCTTGTGGATCTTCAGGAATCAGGTTTATTTTTGTTTCTCTCTTTGTTACTATACATTTTTTATTGTTTTGGTGGATTTAATCTCTTTCCTTTTGTTGGCCTCTTATCTTATCCCTAATTTCTACCCCCTTGCGCATGTACCAACTAGTTTTCTCCAAGCTCGGCATGAAACAATCTTTAATACGGCCTCTTTCATCTTTACCAGTCGATGTGTATATAAGTGGTAGGAAAAATAAAAGAGGTGTAGTGATAAAGTAATAGAAACCCTACAATTCATGTGGGGATAGACGTTAGAGAGAGAGGAAAATAGTGATGGAATAGTTCTTTAAGAGCTTGAAAGATGGCGATGGGGATGAAGAGGAGGAGGAAGACGAAGAAGACAGGCATGGTGGTGGTGGGATGAGAAGGTGGATGTGGGCGGAGGAGATTGAGATGTTGGGGGTGGAGGGAGGTGGGAATCAGGAAGAAATTTGTTCTTCCTAAATTGAGGATTTCAATGGGTTGTTGATAGTGTTTAGGAGATAAGGTATCCATGTCCAGCCAAAGAAAGAAAGAGAGCGAAAAAGAGGTAAAATGCTGGTGCTGATTCGGGTAAGAGGTAGTTAAGAAAAACCTAAGGTTTGCAGAACAAAAAGAAATGGAGAACACAGTGAAAAAATGGAACTAAGTCAGAGGTGGAGGTTTTCTTTGACAAAGAAGGTCGAATGTGAAGCTTTTACTGGAAACAATACTTGGAGAGGTCAAATTAATGATGAAAATGTTGAATTAATGAAGCATAAAGGCGTAGAGGTTGTTGGATGGGGAAAGAATGAAACATTGATTATTTGCTACCACTTTTTGAGCAAGGGATCTCTCCCATGGATATCAGATGAGATTAGTTAATTTTAGACTTGGTTAATTATAAACTATTATGATTGATCTCCCTTCGATTCTAATTGTTCTTAAACATATATATAGTATGATGTTAGTAAAAAATGGATGATTAATCTAACCTCCTATAAACATCAATATAATATTCTTTCCATTGACATATTACAATAATTAGTGCTCTTGAATAAATTTTTTGACTTCCTATCACTTTTATGGCTATCATCTGTTTCATGTGTTGTTGGCCAAATATATGGAATGGTGTTTCATGTGTTGTTGGCCAAATATATGCAAAACCATTCCAATGGTCTGTTCTTCACTTTTTCCCTTTTTTAATTATTTATCATCAAAGTTTATAGTGTTTTTTTCGATAATATATAAAAACTCTATGTATTTATTTTGTAACTTGATCCAAAGGTTATTACCTTCTATCTGATGGGTCTACTTGATTGATCACTACTGCAAATTTGATACACATTATGTGTCATCATGAGACCTTAAACATGTAGCTAGTTCAATTTCACTATTTACTTATGAATGAAATGGATGAAATTATTGATCTATGCACGAAAAAAGGTTGATTTCATTTCCATTCATATCCGTTACGAACTGCGATTTCTCTAACTTATATTATGTGAATATGCTGTAGGTTTTGCATAGAAGATGTTAGAAACCAGTATTTTCTATAGCTCTTTTATCCTGGGTCTTATGTTTCTGTTAGACCGTATGTTATGTTCCCATTTATATAGTTGTGTTTCTATGTTATTATTTTGGTTAAGTTTTAGAAAGAACCGTTGTCTGTGTCAGTGGGGGTTATTTTAGTTCTAGGGTTATCTCCTTCTGAGTTAGCTCTTTACCTTCTCTCTTTATTTTCTTCTCAGTAAAAGAAGGGTGGGTGGGCGGTTCTGGGTGTCGATGTTAATCGCACTGAGCAATGTATCTTCCTGAGTTTGTTTCTTGAATCTTTTCATGGTATCAGAGCACAGATCATGGGATCTGGCTCTTGATTGAGATTACCGCTCCTTCCTTCTTTTCTGTCGTAGCGTTCTTGATATCGCCTCGCTTCTCTGTTCGATTAACAAATATCGATACCAGTTGTATTTCCTGGAGTCGCCACCGGTTTCTTCTCCGCCCTCAAAACGAGCTCCCTGGAGTCGCCCGCTGCTTCTCTCAAGAAATAAGAGTTGAGTTTTCTGACGTTGCCACTGATTTTCACCTCTCTCAAATTCGTGATATCGCCTCGCCTCTCAGTTCGATTATTAAATAGCGACACCAGTCTGAGTTTCCCTGGTTTTCGTTCGAACTCTTGACGGTTCTTCAAGATGAGTGGTGACGGAGGAAAGAATCAATCCCCGCCAAAGGTCAGGAATGACGATCTCGGCCCAGAAGATAGTCAAGAGAACACCACCGAGGGGGCCACGATTGCGGTTGGAAGCGCCCTTTACCTAGGGAGCTCCGACAATCCCGGTCATGCGCTGGCCGCCAAATTTGATGGTGGTCCAGGTTTCCCGTGTTGGAAACATCAAGTTCAGATCGCACTCGCCTCGAAGAACAAACTGGGTTTTGTCCTAGGAACAATTCCAAAGCCGGATGACACAGGCACGATACGCGCTGAAGCCTGAATCAGATGCAACAACATGGTCTGGGCTTGGATTCTCATGAGCTTGGAGAAAAGGGTAGCGGACACAGTTCTCTTCAAGGCTTCAGCATCCAAGATTTGGGAAGATCTCTGTGCCCGTTATGATCAAGTCGACGCTACAAGAATATATGAGTTGGAAAGGTGGCTCACCCACACAATTCAAGCGGGAGACAACATCGGGGACTATTTTGCAAGGCTGAGGGGAATATGGGACGAGATTGACGCCACGACCACCTAACCGAGCTGTGCTTGTGCCACCGAAAATGCGTTTAAAGAATATATCAAGACTCGGAGGCTTATCAGATTCTTGATGGGCCTCAATGAGAGATTTGTAGCAGCCAGGGAGAATATCCTTATGATCGTGCCTCTCCCATCGATCGAGCAAGCATTCTCGATTGATAAGTCGGGAATTTATCTATGTCTATGGGGTTTATTTGTGTTTAATTCATCATTATCTGTTAATAAATTCTCGCCTTATGGTTATTTTTATGCTTTTATTTGCAATTATCTTCTATGATGGGTTTACATGTTATTTCAGGCGAAAATCTCAAGAAAACGCATTCCCGATCATTGTAATGTTATTTTGGACGGCCGAACATGTTGAACAGAGTGAAGACTTGCATGATTTCTCAATTTTAGGATGGGTCCAGGACCTCGCACATACCCTAAGTCCCGGACCATCCATTGGAGTTACTCTCGAACTGTTTTGGAGACTGGTCCGAGACTTGTTACATAACTTAAGTCCCGGACCAACCAAAGGTAGAACCTCGGCCTATTTTCAATGACCGGTCCGGGACTTGATACATATCTTAAGTCCCGGACAATACCTGGAGACAAACTCTCGGCGTATTTAAGAGACTGGTCCGGGACTTCATACTTGGACCAAGTCCCAGACCAATTAGATAAAACGCGGCCAGAGAGTGCGTGGAAGAAGAGAATTAAAGATAGATTTTTGCTTGTTATAAAAGGGGAGTCTGGCCAACGTGAGAAAACATGCTAGAGACCACAGAGCTTAGTTTTACATACAAGATAAGAGAGAGAGAGAGAGAGAGAGAGAGAGAGAAAAGGCTGAATCTTTAGGGAGTTCTTGGAGGCTATCAGAAAGAAGACTGAGGCAAGAACGACGCAGAATCCACGACGGCTGTTGACATTAGAGTTCCTTCTTGTTCTTGTTTCCCTGAGTCTTTATTATTAAACTTGTGCACTGTCATTATGAATATGTCTGAGTAGTCTCGTTTAGATTTCGGTTTGCTATGTATCCCTAAATCAACTATTCCTGTTCCTTTGTGATTTAATACAATTCAATTGAGTAAAGTCATTTTCCTTGCTTAATTTCCTTAATCGTTATAATTTGGCCAATTATAAAGATTAGTATTTTGTTAGCTTATATGTGACGACTGCGGCTTTCAATTGAATACAGGAAAATAACCGGTTAGTTTAGAGACGGTAATTCCTCTAATTGCTAATTGTCCGATAATCTAGGTTGTTCTTTAGGCGGTTAGTAAACAGTGGGTTCGTAACGAGAGTTAGAATTCGGTCTTTGCTAACTAGATTTTGCTGAGCGGGAGACCGGAGGTGAATTAACTTTGTCCTAGGGTTTTACTCAGAATTATCTTAGGAATCACTTTGGAATAGGAATTGCGGATTTAGGGAGTAATAGTAAACCGGGATCTCTTTCTCCAAATCAGTTTCGTAACAGTTATCTCATTTCTTTTTACTGTTTTACATTCTGTTTACAGTTTTTAATTGTCATCAAATCAACCCCCAATTTCCTGTTTTCATTTGTTATTTAGTTCTCTTATTTCTTTTCCGGTTAGTGAAGATTTAAACTAGACATCGCCTCCTCTGGTTCGATACTTAGGGAATACTTTCTATTAAAACTTGCTAGAATTGACCGGTACACTTGCCGTTAGGTTTTACCCCAACAAGTTTTTGGCGCCGTTGCCGGGGAGACACGGTTATTTAGTTTAATCTTTTCTGTTATTTAGTTCGTCTATCTGTGTTTTTTTGTTTAACGTGTGATTGCTTTGTTTTCCATAATTTTCTTTTCTTTATTTTATTCGAGTGTTATTTTGAATCACCGTTCCTTTTGTTTTTTATTTCGATTAGTATAAGTGTTAGGTTAGGATAGTTTTATCTTTCTCTGTTACGTTTTTTACTTTAGATTTTTTTTCAGTTTTTAATGTTCTTTTATATGTTTGGTTAGTCGTAGTTTTTGAATCAACATATTCTGTTTAGTTTTATTATTGAGTTTTTCTGTGTTTAATTTTCTTTTATTGCCGTTACTTTTGTTCCTGGTTTGGTAGGGTAGTCATTAGGTTAGTTGTTTAATATTTAATTGTTAGCAGCATACATGTAGGATAGTTGATAGTATTTTGTTCGTTTTTTTTCCCGTTGCGTTTTTCTTTCAGGGTTTACTTTTCTTTTCTTCAATACTTTCTAATCTGCTTGTTAGTCTGGTCAGTTAGGTTAGATTGTAGATTTTATTCTTTGTTTTTATCGCTGAGATTCTGTTAGTTTAAGTTAATTTACTCTGCTTTTTTTCTAGTTTGATTTTGTTCCAGATTTTGTTTTATCTCCCAGTTTTTATTCCAGATTTTATTTTCTGTTTCTGAATATTCTGTGTTTAGTAATTAGGATTTTTATCTGCATATTTTGTGAGTTTATTTCTTTTTATCTTCCTCTGATTCTTGTTGTTTTAATTTAATTGCTACTGTTCTTTTAATTTACGCTATTATAGCTTCAGTTTGCTAACTCTCGGTTTATGGTTAAAACCCGCTCTGCAGGAGAACCGGAGTTCGAACTCAATCTCGAGATCGAGAGATTTGCAAGACAGCCTCGTAGGGATTTGAATCTGGATCCACCAGTTGAGGAGAGGGAGCTTGAACCACCTGTTGACGAAGAGGTTCCGGAAGTTCAACCAGCAGTTAACATGGCAAACAACGAGAGGCAGATGAAGCACTACACCCGTCCAAGTGTTGAGGGGTTGGTGTCGCCGATAGTGATTCCAGCATTGCCAGTGGGAGTGCAGTGGCAGTTCAAGACCCACTACGTGACCATGGTGATGAACGCACCTCAGTTCAGCGGGGCGGTTACTGAAGACCCAAATGTCCACCTCACCACATTCCTGAGATTGGTAGGAGCGTGTTCGACACCAGCTTCGCTGGAGGTTGCTCGGCTCACTCTGTTTCCATTCTCCCTGAGGGATAGAGCAGCTGAATGGTTGAACTCACTGGCGCCTGACAACATTATTACTTGGGACGAGTTGGCTAATGCATTCCTGGTGAAGTATTTTCCACCCTCTCGGATGCTAACCATGAGAGGTGAAATTACAAACTTCAAGCAGTTCGCTGGTGAGACGTTATCTGAAGCTTGGGAGCGTTTTAAGGGGATAATAAGGAAGGTACCACATCACGGACTAGGTGAAAAGGTTGTACTGCAGTCTTTTTACAAGGACTTGGATCCGTCTAGCCGGTTGTTGGTTGATACTTATGTTGGAGGAAGTTTGATGGAGCTGCCCATCACAAGAATCAAGGAGCTGTTATTGACTATTACTACAACAGCTAATCAGTGGGGAGGTACGAGAGCCGGAGAAGCTGCACCGAAGAAACCTGCTAGAGTTTATGAAGTGGATTCGAATACTTTTCTGGCTGCCAAGATAGAAGCAATGTCAAAGCAGTTTGAGCGTATGTGTGCAGTGATGAATCCGCAGTCAATTGCAGCAGATGCTCCTGAGGTTTATCCACCTTGCGAATATTGTGGTAGAACTTCTAACATGTGCCAGTGTACTCCACCACAAGAAGAGGCAGCGAATTATGTTGGTAACAGACCGGGTAATTATTTTGGGGATCAAGGCAACTCGGGTTACCATTCTCAGCAGCAGAATTGTTACCAAGCTGGCGGTAACAGCAATTTCAATCAGAGACCCCAACAGCAGTATAATTCCTCTTATCAGAAGCAGCCACTGCAGAATCAGCAAGCACAGAATTCAGGTGCTGGAGCGTCTTCTAGTATGGATGCAGTGCTGGCCAGAATGAATGATTTCATCTCGGTTAGCACGAAGAAGTTCAATGAGCTGGAAGCCTTCAATCAGGAGCAGAGAACCTTCAATAATGACCAGAGGACATTCAATAGAAACATCGAGACTCAGCTGTCTCAGATATCGCAGCAGTTGGCTCAGCGTCCTTTGGGTTCCTTGCCTTGTTAGTCAGAGCAGAATCCGAGAGAGCATGCCAAAGCTGTTTTGTTGTGGAAGATGATGCTCCACTTGTTGCTGTCATTCAGCCCGTTCGGAAAGAGGTTGAGGACTCTAGTAAAGCTTTTGAAACACCCAAGGAGAAGGAGTCTCCGGAAACTCGACCTTCTTACTCTTCTGTTTCTAATCATAAATTTGAAGAACCTATTCCTTTTCCTGACAGGTTAAAGAAAAGGGACCTTGATGAACAGCTTGGAAAATTTCTTAACATTTTTAAGAAATCAACTAAGGATATGCCTTTTTCTGAAGTGGTTAAGTCTATGCCAAATTATGCTAAACTAGTAGATGGTATCTTGGCTAAAAAATCTTCTTTGAAGGAAAAGGAAACGGTGAAGAAGGTAACTACTAGGAGCGGTAAAGGTAAAACTAATGAGCTTGAGGTGGTGAATATAGAGGAACCGGTGCTAGAGAATGAGCGTAATTGCGAAACCACCCAATCTCCTCCACCTACACCATCTGCAGTTGAAGTTTTTCCTTCAGTTCCCTTCCCAAACAGAACCAAGCGTTTCAAGGAGGATATTGAGACAGGGACTATTCTGCTTACAGGAACTTGTTCAGCGATCATACAAAAGCGCCTACCAGAAAAATGCAAAGATCCTGGAAGTTTCATAATTCCTTGTAGGGTAGGAGACATTGACTTCGACCACTGTCTTGATGATTTAGGAGCATCGATCAGTCTCATGCCATACGCTATATTTGAAAAGCTTGGGATTGGGGACTTACAACCTACACGAATGACGCTTCAGCTAGCAGATCGCTCAATGGTTTATCCTTGTGGGATTGCTAAGGATGTGATGGTTAAGGTGGATCATCTGTACTTTCCTTGCGATTTTGTCGTACTCGACATGGCTGCAAATCCAACAGTTCCTATCATCCTTGGAAGACCCTTCCTAGCAACAGCCGACGCTCGAATCGAAGTTGCTCACGGTACGATCACTTTGAATGTAGAGGGTGAGCAACTACTGTTTTATGCTGGTGGGTCTTCAAAACAAGTTTTGGAAGCATCTCGAACTTCTTGTCGTTGGGCTCCAAAGACAGCTCAATCATCTGGAGTCTCTTGAGAGAATGAGACACGTCTAGCCAAAGACATTAAAGAAGGGCAGCTGGCTGGGAGGCAACCCAGCGTTATATTTTATTAGTTTTTAATTTTGGTTTTAATTTCTTTCTTTTGTAGTTATTTTCCTAGTTTTGTTGTTTATTAATTTTTAGCCCCGTTTTGTAGTTTTGGCTACTTCTGGTGTTTTTCTTATCAGATGAATTCTTCATGATGATACTGCAACCAAGCTGCAACATTTGAGCTAAGCTCAAGTGTGGGGCGAAGTCGTTCTACATATTGCAACAATAATAACCAGGGGAGTTCTGTTCTACCTTTTTCACTTTGTTTTAATTTTGGAAGCAATGAGGGCGTTGCTTAATTTTAAGTGTGAGAAAGGAAGGTTACACTTGGTTTTATATTGAAAGCAATGAGGGCATTGCTTGATTTTAAGTGTGAGAAAGGGGGGAGTTTACACCTGATTTTATTGAGGGTATCAATCTGTTTATCTTTCCTTTTTGACATCATCTATTTTTCTATCACTGATTTTTGCTTACCCTCAACAAATTTTTTGATTGAGACTTACTTGGTTTTAATTGGTGGTAAGATGAGTCAATTGGGAATACCGTACAAGTAGCACATTTTCTGAAGTCGAATTTGGATTTCAAGTCAAAGACACTTGGGTTATGCTGCTTGTATGTATAGATTTTGCTAAATTTTATCTATTTCTTTCAGAAAAAGGTGAGACCATTTTTGTGACTATTTTTGTTTGGATTAACCTGGGGCTTTGGAAAGTTATGGTATGAAAGGAAAGAAAGGACAAAGGCAAGGTACTTCTCTAATCTATTCTGAACCGGAACAGGCCTCTCTCATCTGGTTATTAAGCCCTTGGAGTGCCTTATCACTCATCTACCTAAGGTCATCTGATCTGGGATAGAAGGCCCAACACCACTACATGGATGGGGAGAAAAGTCTGGGGGGATGAAAAAGAATAACGCTAATTCATAAATAAGGAAAGTACTTTCAATTTAATAAGTTATTGCAAATTCTTCTTTGATTATGAGTACATGGCAATGAAAGGTAATGTGGAATAGGACATTACTTCTTGCCCCTTGTCGTCCAATGGATTGTGGAAAGTAAAAGGAGAGTAAAGCCCTGGGTGAAATCTAGACTGGATAGTTATGGAAATTTTCTTAAGCATTTAACAACACTCCTGCTTCACTGTTTATGAAAATCTGCAGTACTAACCATTGTGTCTTTTGGTTGTTGTTCAATACTAGATTTTGTTGTACACTTTTCCTAATCTGATGAGTCCCCGCTATTGAAATCCAGTATATTCTTATTGCAGTATTTGCTTGAGGGCAAGCAAAGGTTAAGTGTGAGAAAGTTGATAAGTCAGGAATTTATCTATGTCTATGGGGTTTATTTGTGTTTAATTCATCATTATCTGTTAATAAATTCCCGCCTTATGGTTATTTTTATGCTTTTATTTGCAATTGTCTTCTATGATGGGTTTACATGTTATTTCAGGTGAAAATCTCAAGAAAACGCATTCCCGATCATTGTAATGTTATTTTGGACGGTCGAACATGTTGAACAGAG
This sequence comes from Limonium bicolor, assembly GCA_023374045.1. Lineage (NCBI taxonomy): Eukaryota > Viridiplantae > Streptophyta > Magnoliopsida > Caryophyllales > Plumbaginaceae > Limonium > Limonium bicolor. Next base: position 324,682,930 of record CM041776.1, on the reverse strand, counting down.
TGAAGACTTGCATGATTTCTCAATTTTAGGATGGGTCCGGGACCTCGCACATACCCTAAGTCCCGGACCATCCATTGGAGTTACTCTCGAACTGTTTTGGAGACTGGTCTGGGACTTGTTACATAACTTAAGTCCCGGGCCAACCAAAGGTAGAACTCTCGGCCTATTTTCAATGACCGGTCCGGGACTTGATACATATCTTAAGTCCCAGACCATACCTGGAGACAAACTCTCGGCGTATTTCAGAGACTGGTCCGGGACTTCATACTTGGACCAAGTCCCGGACCAATTAGATAAAACGCGGCCAGAGAGTGCGTGGAAGAAGAGAATTAAAGATAGATTTTTGTTTGTTATAAAAGGGGAGTCTGGCCAACGTGAGAAAACATGCTAGAGACCACCGAGCTTAGTTTTACATACAAGATAAGAGAGAGAGAGAGAGAGAGAGAGAAGGCTGAATCTTTGGGGAGTTCTTGGAGGCTATCAGAAAGAAGACTGCGGCAAGAACGACGCAGAATCCACGACGGCTGTTGACATTAGAGTTCCTTCTTGTTTTTTCCCTGAGTCTTTATTATTAAACTTGTGCACTATCATTATGAATATGTCTGAGTAGTCTCGTTTAGATTTCGGTTTGCTATGTATCCCTAAATCAACTATTCCTGTTCCTTTGTGATTTAATACAATTCAATTGAGTAAAGTTATTTTCCTTGCTTAATTTCCTTAATCGTTATAATTTGGCCAATTATAAAGATTAGTATTTTGTTAGCTTATATGTGACGACTGCGGCTTTCAATTGAATACAGGAAAATAACCGGTTAGTTTAGAGACGGTAATTCCTCTAATTGCTAATTGTCCGATAATCTAGGTTGTTCTTTAGGCGGTTAGTAAACAGTGGGTTCGTAACGAGAGTTAGAATTTGGTTTGCTAACTAGATTTTGCTGAGCGGGAGACCGGAGGTGAATTAACTTTGTCCTAGGGTTTTACTCAGAATTATCTTAGGAATCACTTTGGAATAGGAATTGCGGATTTAGGGAGTAATAGTAAACCGGGATCTCTTTCTCCAAATCAGTTTCGTAACAGTTATCTCATTGCTTTTTACTGTTTTACATTCTGTTTACAGTTTTTAATTGTCATCAAATCAACCCCCAATTTCCTGTTTTAATTTGTTATTTAGTTCTCTTATTTCTTTTCCGGTTAGTGAAGATTTAAACTAGACATCGCCTCCTCTGGTTCGATACTTAGGGAATAGTCTCTATTAAAACTTGCTAGAATTGACCGGTACACTAGCCGTTAGGTTTTACCCCAACATCGATATTGATCCAGCAAGAGAGGCAGAAAAACCTAGCTGCTAAGCCGAGTTCAGACGCGGAACCTCCTGCCGCTTTCTCCGTCAGCCAACCCAAACACAATTCCAGTCGCACCCAAAGTAATGGAGGAAGACGAAGCAGCCTACAGTGCACCCACTGTCATAAGTCCGACCACACAGAAGACCGATGCTATCAGAAGCATGGCTTCCCTCAAAATTGGCGGCCTGGAAAGGAGAAGAAGTACCAAACCAGTGGTGTTATTGAACAAAAGGAAGAAGCAGTTAAAGATCCTTTTGGAGGAACCCTGACGAGCGATCAAGTTAATCAACTCTTGAATTACATCAGCAAGTCACACGTCGCTAACAAGGATTCCTCTACTTCTGAATCCAACTGTGGATTCATCGGTAACTCTTTCCTTTCTATTCTCACCTATTTAATTGAAAGCATAAATAATCTGTTTAATGTCTCTGATGGTTACGTTTCTGAGAGTTTTGAATGGATAATTGATAGTGGTGCTTCAGACCACATGTGTGGCACATTATCTGCTTTCTGTGAAGTTAGTTTCCTTAGTAAGCCACATACCGTGGGTATGCCTGATGGCCACCCTCAACCAGTCAATCTGATAGGAAGGATTAAGATAAATAATCTGATAACTCTTGAAAATGTGTTATACGTTCCCAGCTTCAGATTTGGTCTTATCTCAGTTAGTAAACTATCTGAACAGAATAACATGAGACTGTGTTTTGATTCTGAATCTTGCTTTTATCAGGACTGTAAACAGCATGAAGAGTTGAAGATTGGTCGAGTATATAGGGGGCTTTATGTCTTAGATAAGTCTTGTGATAAAGGAAGCAAGAAATGTATAAGTTCAAGTGTTTCTGAAAATAATTCTGTAGTTTCTGTAGCAGATTGTAATGTTTCTTTGAGTCAATGGCATCATAAACTTGGCCATCTGCCAAAAGAGAGAATAACTAGATTGGACTTTATAGATAGAAGTTTCTTGCATAAAACTCTGATCTGTGAACCTTGTGACAGGGCTAAAAGCCACAAACTTGCATTTCCATCTAGTTCCATTAAGGCAAAACATATATTTGAGTTGTTGCACATAGATCTTTGGGGTCCATACAATGTTAAGACACATGCTGGTTTCTCTTATTTCCTTACGATTGTTGATGACAAAAGTCGTGCCACTTGGACTCAGCTTTGTAGCACTAAATCTGATTGCCTTGGCTTAATTATTAATTTTATTAGGATGATTGAGACTCAGTTCAACAAATCTGTTAAATGTATTTGAACAGACAATGCCCTTGAGCTAGGTAGTTCCAGCGCAGAAGTAGAATATTTCAAGTTGAAAGGGATCAAACACCAAACAACATGTGCTTACACACCCCAGCAGAATGGGGTGGCTGAAAGAAAACACAGACACATTCTGGAAACCGCACGTGCCCTCATGTTTCACACATCACTTCCCAAAATTTTTTTGGGGGAAAGTATCCTCACAACCACCTATTTAATTAACCGTATGCCCCTTGTTAGTATAAATAACAAAACACCCTATGAGATTGTTTTTCAACAAAAACCAGATTACTCCCTTCTTAGAAGTTTTGGTTGCTTATGTTTTGCTCTCATTAACAAAAATTCTCATGATAAGTTTCAATCTAGATCTGTGAAATGTGTCCTTCTTGGGTATGGTCAGAATAAAAAGGCTTACAAGCTTTATAATCTAGAAGACAAAAAGATTATATACAGTAGAGATGTGAGATTTCATGAAGAAGTCTATCCCTTCAAGTCTGATTCTAATAATGTTATTGAGACTGTTTCTGCTAATCAAGAAGGTAATTTGTTTCAGCCTAAGGATGACCTGTTTGTTCATGATGATTCTAATGAATTTGAAATAAGTGTGAATCAACTAAGACAAAAAAGGCAGGAAGGGCATCAAGGCTCTGATGGTCAAACAGAGGCAACCATCAGCCTAAACCATTCCACGGAGGAAACACCACCAGATTCTCATCAAGAAGAGTCCCTGAGAAGATCAGAGAGAATCAGGCAAGCACCCAAGTACTTGAGTGACTATGATCTGGGATCTGCAGTCACCAGGAAAGATAAGTCCCAGACCGAAACCCCTTTTTCATATTGCTTTGCACAAATTTTAAGTGATAGAATTGTTGCTGCAACCTGTGATGAGCCACGTGTGCTTAGTTCTAATGATACTAGTATTGACCTTGATGAAACTGATTGTATTATTATATCAGATAGACTGATGCAGATCGCAGGTGTGATTATGATTAACAAAACTGATTCTTGTTGTTTGCATGTTGACTTAAGCAAAGAAACAGAACCCACTAGTTTTGAGGAGGCTGTTGTAGACTCTAGATGGAGAAAAGATATGAACGAGGAATTTCTAGCTCTAGAGAACAACAACACATGGACCTTGACTGATTTGCCTGAAGGTGTTAAGCCCATCAAATGTAAATGGGTCTATAAAATCAAGTATAATGCAAAAGGGGGGGGGGGGGGGTAGAAAGGTTTAAGGCTAGATTAGTGGCAAAGGGTTTTACCCAAAGATATGGCATAGATTATCTTGAGACTTTCTCCCCTGAAGTAAAGTTTACCACCATTAAGGCTTTAATTATCATTGCCACCAAAAGGAACTGGATTGTTAATCAATTGGACATAAATAACGCTTTCCTCCATGGTGATCTGGAGGAAAACGTGTATATGGAGGTTCCTTTAGGTTACAGACAGGAAACTTTTGGAAAGATATGTAAATTAAACAAATCCTTATATGGTTTAAAACAGGCTTCAAGGCAATGGCATCATAAGCTAAGTGTTTTTCTCAAATCTCTAGGTTTTGTTCAGTCTCTCAATGACTATTCTTTATTCTCTAGAGTAGCTTCTGATAGGGTTTGTTATTTGGTTGTTTATGTCGATGATATCTTGATCAGTGGAAGTGATACAACTTTTATAGAATCTGTCAAAAGGGATTTGAACGATAAATTTAAAATTAAGGACTTGGGTGTGCTTAACTACTTATTGGGAATGCAGTTTGTTCACACCACAGACGATGTTATTTTAATGCAAAAGAAATACTGTGAAGATTTGTTGAAAGAATTTGATATTTCTGATTGTAAACGTGCTGTCAGTCCCCTTAATACTGCCTTTAAGCTGAGAAAGGATCTTGGAAAACCACTGAAAGATCCTTTTGTCTATAGAAGACTGGTTGGGAAGATTAGTAATCTGTCACACAACAGACCCGATTTGTGCTTTACCATCCAAGTGCTTAGTCAATTCTTGAGCAGTCCCACTGATATTCAGTTAAAGGCTGCTTTACATACACTCAGTTATATCAAAGGCACTCTGGATTATGCTCTTTTCTTTAACTCCAAACCTAATTTTTCGTTAACAGCTTTTTGTGACTCTGATTGGGCAGGTTGTCCCAATACAAGGAGATCAGTCAGTGGCTACTTTATCCAGTTGGGAGGAAGTACTCTCTCTTGGAAGTCGAAGAAACAGTCCACTGTCGCGTTGTCCTCAGCTGAAGCAGAGTACGAGGCGATGAGGAGTGTTACTGCTGAGCTGAGTTGGGTCACAAGAATTTTACATGAGTTTGGAGTGGAAGGTATTCTGCCTATTCCGGTTAAGTCAGACAGTCAAGCAGCTATATATATAGCCAGAAATCCAGTTTTGCACATAGAACTGGATGTCCACTTTGTTAGACAAAAGTTGCAGGAGGGCATGATTGTTGTTGAGTTTGTCGGTTCAAAGGAGCAAATGACAGATGTGTTAACTAAATCGTTACCAGGAAGGGCTTATCCGCTGCAAGTAAGGAGGATGGGGCTGAGGCTGGATGTTGGCTAGTGATAAATTCATTGACGGTGCAGTACTGGTTGCCAAACCTTAGAATTTGTGACCTCCTAAGATTTGAGGGGGTGTTAGAAACTAGTATTTTCTGTAGCTCTTTTATCCTGGGTTATGTTTATGTTAGACCGTATGTTATGTTCCCGTGTATATAGTTGTGTTTCTATGTTATTATTTTGGTTAAGTTTTAGAAAGGAGCGTTGTCTGTATCAGCGGGGTTATTTTAGTTCTAGGGTTATCTCCTTCTGAGTTAGCTCTTTACCTTCTCTCTTTATTTTCTTCTCTGTAAAAGAAGGGCGGTTCTGGGTGTCGATGTTAATCGCACTGAGCAATGTATCTTCCTGAGTTTGTTTCTTGAATCTTTTCAGAAGATCCGGGGCGACAATTAGGGCTTTGACAGTACGAACACGTTGCTCTGAAAGATTTTGTCTGTAATTCTTTTTCTAGCACCATGCAGAATGACAATAAGAAATTTTCTCTTTCTGTCACTTCTAAGTCCTCTTCGAAGCCAAATCTTTCCAAACCCTCTAAAACCTTCGCTGACAATGTCACAACAAATAATGATGATATATCTGGTCAGGAGTACGTCACAGAGTTTGATACCTCTGTGACTCGGAACCTAGGTAGATCCACTGACTCCAGTTCCAAGAACATTGTGATCCCCCCCAAGGAGAATGAGTTCAATCCTTATAAGCGAATGAAGAACATTGATCTCCCTCTTCGATCTACATCAAGTGGTGTCCAAGAGCTCAGCTTTGAAGTTGAATCTCAGGCACACGGCGAGGATCCGGGTATCAACATGTCTTATGGCCTCAATCTCCGTCGATCAGAGAAGGAAGATAACAAGGCTGTTGCTGATGTTGTGGCCTCTGATGATCGAAGAAAGAAGGAAGCAACTGATAGCATTTTGCTAAAGAAGTTGAAGGATGACATGAATCGTTTGCCTGATGATGAGGGATTTGAGCAGTTTGAGGAGGTTCCAGTTGAGGGTTTTGGGGCTGCTTTAATGGCTGGTTATGGATGGAAAGAGGGTATGGGGATTGGAAAAAATGCAAAGGAAGATGTGAAGGTGGTTGAGTATAAACGAAGAAGTTTTAGAGAGGGGCTTGGGGCTTCTAGCGACCATCAAATAGGGAATGGAAACCAAGTGAGTCAGGGTGTTGGTGTTGATGGAAGCAAAAAGGATAGGAGATTAGAGGACACTGAAAAAAACATGGGGTATTCCTTTGGCCAAGAGGTCAGGATAATAAGAGGCCGTGATATTGGACTGAAAGGAAGGGTTGTGAAGATGTTTGGTGAAGATCCTAAGCTTATTTTGGAGCTCTCTCGAAGTGAAGAACGGGTGACGATTTCTGTCAATGATGTTACTGAATTGGGTTCTGTTGAGGAAATGAAGTGCTTGAAGAAATTGAAGGAATTAAATAATCAATCTGCAAAGGATGTAAATGGAAGAGAAGATAGGGAAGTTAAACTTTCATCTAGCCATAGGAGGGATAAGGAAAGGAAGGAGAGTAAGAAGAGGAGTCGAGAAGAGGGAAATGAGACTTCTGGCAATGGCACGAGTGATACTACATGGAAAAAAGAAGAAAGTAGAAGTAAGGAGCGGGGAAATAAAGTTTCATGGCTGAGGAGCCATATTAGGGTAAGGATAATAAGTAAGGATTTCAAAAGAGGTCGGCTTTACCTCAAGAAGGGAGAGGTTCTGGATGTTGTAGGACCCACAACTTGTGATATATCCATGGATGATTGTCGAGAAATTATTCAAGGAGTGGATCAGGATATTCTTGAAACTGCACTTCCTAGGCCCGGAGGCCGGGTGTTGGTTCTTCTTGGGAAGCACAAGGGTGTTTTTGGAAGCCTTGTGGAGAAGGACTCAAGAAAAGAAACTGGTATAATTCAGAATGCTGATACACAAGAGTTGGTAAATGTGAAGCTTGAGCAAATAGCAGAATATCTTGGAGATCCAAGTGATTTTGAGTAATTCCTGTAGCTGTAGTGACATGATTTCACAGTATCTACATATAGGTACTCTGAAGCATCGCATATTACTTTCATGGTTGTGTTTCACTTTCATCTATATGCTTTGTTTCTCCATTTTGTTCCTTGAGTTTATTAAGTATCTGTAGGACTATGTTATGTTTGTACTAACACGGAATATTTGTATTCAAAGATTCAAATACGAACTGGTTGTCTCCAACTGATTATTCTTAAATGTGAAGAGATGGAACTCCTATCTCACTTAATGTATCGTATGATTTTCAAATGTGTTTATCTTTCATATTTTGTGTATGATATGGTTCCCTATATTGAAAGGATGGAGTGGATATTTGTGTGATGTGTTATTACAATTCTGTTTAATCTTCTGATCTCTTAGGCATACTAGACATGTATATGCACAAGTGATCAAAATCTCGTTCTTGGTTTTCTTTATCTATGTTCTAGGTTTTGAGAAAATGTGTTAAGAGTATTTTTCAATCTTATATGGATAACTTATATCTTCTGAAGTTCTTGTTTCGGTTGTATGTGGAAAGCAAAGTGCTTTTGCTGCTGACTATTATTGTTTACAGTTGATATGTGGTTTGATGAACAAGAACAATGAACATTCTGTTACATGACAATCTTTTTTCCTTTCCCCAAAGGTGTTGACCGTTCCTGGACATCTAGCCAAGTTGGGATGCAATGAAACGTCTCTCATTTTTGAAACCGTAATGTATGAAGTGTAGTAAGCCTTCCTTAGAATTTTCCTCTTTGAGTCGCTGTCTCATTCTAAAGCATAATTGAAGTGTAGTAGCTAAGTTTCTTTTACTCTTGATTCGCTGCAGATGACTTCAGCTATAGCAATTGAAGATGTACGAAGAGAGGTTAAAATATTGAAAGCATTGTCAGGACATGAGCACGTGCTCAGATTTTTTGACGCATTTGAGGATTCAGAAAACGTGTACATAGTACTTGAGTAAGTTTTCCTTCATGATCTTGATTAGGTGACTAGTTTGTTTTATACACAAAAGATCATGGTCATTTATTGTGATGATTGTTCAGTCTCTTCTAATTATCCCAAAGTGAATATGAATATATCTTCTCCTGTTTTTGATAATTTTATCTGTGTCTTCCCTTATTTATATAGTTGTCTATGCTTTTGGGTAATTGTTTCTGGTAGTGCTCACTTGCTATTGAAATTTTAAAACTTTTCTTGTTCTTCGTTCTCATCTAATGATGCTCATGCATCTATTAACCCTTTGCATTTACCAAAATAGATCAGTTAGGGGATAGCCTAAGTCGTCAGAGATTATCGCCAGATTGGTCATAAGATTTTGAAGACCATGAAAATTGATCCTCTTAAATTGTGTTACCCCTTTCATCTTCTGTCTCTTTCATCTTCTGTCATGGTTTCATGGCAATTTCTTAGCTATTGTGACATTTTAATGATTCTGTATCAGCAGATTGTGTGAAGGAGGAGAGTTACTGGACAGAATCTTATCGCGGTAAATCAATTACTCTCTATGGTTAAATAATGGTCGTAAGCTAAATATTGAATCAGATAGATAAAGCTGTTTATTCTCAATTCTTTGACTCAGAGGTGGGAGATATACTGAGGAAGATGCTAAAACAATCATTGTCCAAATTCTTACAGCTGTGGCGTATTGCTTCAAGGTGTTGTGACCGTGATCTAAAACTGGAGGTAACATAATGTCTTTGGTTGACCCATGTAACATGAATGGATTCTGTTTATGCCAGTTATGCAGCAGTCTGCGAAGTTCATACAACAGAAGTGGAAAATCTTTCTGACCATATCGTTCTTTTTGTCTCCCTAAAAGAATTTTCTTTTTACAACAAGGGAGGAAGATGCCACAATGAAGGTCAAAGACTTTGGCCTTTCCGAATATGTCCGACCAGGTCAGTCTTACTATTTTGCTTTCTTACAGTTAGCAGCATGCTGCTAGTGCTGCAATACTTTTTTTTTTTGAAGGACTGGGATAATCAGGAAAGGTAAACAAATTACGCTATTCTATTAATAAATAGCTAAAATGGTTGTCTGTGGCTAGATGCACGGAAGTACGTATACAGAAAAGTAACTGTGTTTGAATGTTATCAGTAGAACCTGTAAACTGCTAAGTCTGTTTTACATACCCTCAGTGACCACTGTCCAACCCATGGTCCTTTTGAGAGACAATTCCTTAATGCTACATGTGTGAAATTGGAAAGCTAAAGTAGTAGCTGCAGCTAGGGGTGTGCAAACGGGGCGGTTAGAACGGATAACCGAAATAACCGTGTTTTTTTTTCCGGATTCGATCACCGTTTTTTTAACCGTTTTACAAAATTCGGTTATTTCGGTTAAAATGGATATCTGTACTTTAAAACGGGATGGTTAACGGATATTAAACCTCAAACTTTGGTTATCCGTAATAACCGAAGTTTTTTTATAAAAATAAGTTTTATAATTTTATTTTTTAATCCTAACTCCCGTATGAGCATATAGGTATAGTAAATTAGGTTTTGACCCTCTTTCTCAGACTATCGAAGTCGAACCTGGCTGCTCCTCCCACTCCCAAGTCTCCCACAATCCCTCTCAGTCTCTCACGGTAGAAAATTTCTTGCGGGCGGAAGACGACTGGCACGGTGCGGCGGGCGGTGAGGTGGGCAACGCGGTGGGCGGCGGTTCTGTCGATTATTGCTCTAAGCATCTCTTGGTATGAATCTTCGTGATACTCACTCTCTGTCGATTATTTTGCTAGTATTCATCCGACCTATCCTTCATCGTGATACTCACTATCTGTCGATAATTTTGCTAGTATCATTGATTCCTACTACTGTTTCCGGTAAATAAGGTTTGCCTGCCTTCGCTGTTCTGAATTTGCTCTGCGATTGCTTTAATTTTGTTCTCTGGCTTCAGAAAGTGTTCGGACAGTAGGGGTTGTGATTTCGATCCAATATTTCTCTGTTTGTAGTTCTTGTTTGGCCTACTTGATCTTCGATAAGTATTCTTTGTAGACTTTTAAACTGCTGCGCGATTCCTACTAGTTTTCCTTATCTTTAGTATATCACTTATTCCTACCTGGATAAGTATTCTTTGTAGACTTTTAAACTGCTTTGGTGTAAATATCCTTGCCTCTGTATTGAATAATGGTACACCAATAAGATTGGGAGTCAATGGAGGGAATGAAGACCATATCTTTTGATCCTGAACTGATAAGTCATAGCTAGAATGAATTTCAATAGTTGTAATTCGCGCATCACACTTTCTTTCATTCAACAGTGGTGCAGTGTTTCTGCAATCTGATTTCACCTGTGTTTGAGGAAATCGTGTTGAGTTTTACCTATAGGTTTCTCTTGTGATCAGTTTTGACATCATACACTGCAGTCTTATCATTATCTATAAAGTGGTGAAAGCTAGCTCTATTCTTATATCTCTTGGTATGAATACGCTTCCATACTCCATTTCTTTAGCAACCTGAGTTAGCTACCTAAGTTTATTGAAGAAAAGTGGATTATGTCAGGATGGTCATTTCAAATGACTTTTGTGAGACCATAAACTTCCGATCACACATAAAGGGAAATATGGAATGTAATCGCTTAATGCTACATGATATTTCTTTATGTTCTGAGGATTTTAATATAACTTGTGATCTTGGGTTTTCAAGTGTAGTTGAATGAATATTTTTTTAATCAGCTGCTTGTACACTAATAGTCTGCGTCTCATCATCTTTTTCGAGGATTTGAGAACTAAACTAATCAGTTTGTTTAGTCTACTTTGTTTAGTATACTTTTTGTAATACCCTCATCCCACATCGGGATATGAGTAGTATTGTGAGTTCCTTATATGTAAACACATGGGTTGACTACAACAACAGGCCTTCCACTTTATTGGAGAATTAAGCCCTAAGCCCAACTTGCTATGGGCCCAAGTGCAATTAGAGTTTGTTATTTATCATCGTAGTTTATTATTTATCGTTATAGTCATATTTTCTCTTAATTCCAGTTTGTTTAGATTTGCTAGATTCTTAGAGATATTGTTAAGATTTTATCTTGTTGTTTCTTTTATTTCTGCTCTGTTATAAAAGGAGCAGTAGCATTGTAATTAGTAATGTACTTGGTTTTCAATACAATCTGAACATTCAGTCCACACACGCTAATGGTTACAAACACACAAAACTAAACACTTTACAATACAGTTCCAACATGGTATCAAGAGCGCAGGAGCAGGATTCAAGTTTCTAGGGTTCTTCACCAGCAAACATGGCAGAAGGCGGTGACAAGAGAAAGAAGGATGCAGAGATGCCACCGTCTACTTCTTCAGCAAGCAACAGCATCGACGTTAATGATCCCATCTATGTCCATGCTGCAGAAAACCCAGGTCTGAATTTAGTAACTAAGTTTAATGGAAAAGGATTCCTAGGTTGGAAGTTTGATATAACTACTACTGCACTCTAAAAACAAATATGGATTTGTTGTGGGTAGAATTAAACAACCTAAGGAAGAAGATACCATTCGTTACTCAGCTTGGGAGAGGTCTTGCTCTCTGGTTGTTTCCTGGATAAAGAACTCGCTAGGTCCTGAGGTTATCGGCAGCGTCCGATATCAAGATGACCCGAAAGAGATATGGGACATCCTGTGTGAACGTTATCAGCATAGTAATCTAGCAGTCATACATAACTTGAAGCGTGAGCTAGTAGAAATCAAACAAGGCAGTGATTCAGTAGCAGAATACTATAACAAATTGAAGGAAATTTGGGGGGAGCTCGAACAGGCTCAACCACCACAGAGATGCGATTGTAATGGATGCAGTTGCGGTATTAATAAATCCATCAAAAAGGCACTAGATGTGGATAAATTGGTGCATTTTTTGATGGGACTTAACCGGGATTACCTCTCAATTCGGGGGCAGATTCTGGCCTTGGAGAAGCCCATCGGTCTTGAGAAAGCTTTCGCACTCGTTATGCAGGAGGAAGAACAGCGAGGAGGCAAAGCTTCGACAGATGATGCAATGTCTTTCTACGCCCACAAATCTGCAAATACAGAGAATCACAGAAACCCTAATCCTAGCGGGAAAGGTGAGAGTGATAAGAAGAGGCTAACATGCACTTTCTGTAAGAAAGTCGGACACAGTTTCGAGGTCTGTTTCCAGAGACAGAAGTGTAGCTATTGCAAAAAGACGGGGCATGTTGACAGTGAGTGTTTTCATCTTCACGGCAGAGAGACAGTTCTCGCCCGCAAAAAGAAATCTTATGCGAACAATGCCAAAGTCGAAGAGCTAGACGAACAGCAAACCGTTTCAACAGAGAGTGGATTTACAGCGAAACAGATACAACAGATAACAGAAATAGTCCGGTCCACTACTACCGCAATCAAACCTGAGGACTCCAGTTACTGCAATTTTTCTGGTAAGCCCTCTTACTGTTTAATGAGCTCACGCAATACATTTACCGGTAAGTGGATTCTCGATTCAGGGTCTACGGACCATATTTCTGGAATCGAGGAAATTTTCGAGAATATGCAGAAGGTTCGAGACGCGAAAGTAGTGGTCTTACCGGATGGTGGAAGAAGGACGGTGAAATTCATCGGTGACGTGAGGTTGGGGAAGACGATATACCTGAGAGGAGTCTTGTTTATCCCCGATTTTCGTTTCAATTTGGTTTCTGTAGCGAAGTTCGCAGACCAGTTCGCATGTTCCTTGGTGTTTAACAGTGGGAATTGTTTTGTTCAGGACCACTTTACAGGGACGAGTGAACGACTTGGGCGGCGCCTTGATGGACTGTATGTGCTGGACGTCTCCAAGGCTGGGCCGCGTGAGCAAGAGGTCAGGGATATTTCGATGCTGGGTGAGAATGGGCCGCGTGTGAAGGAAAACGGGGCCGAATCAAAGATGTGTCCAAGTCGAGCTTATGTTAGTAGAACAGAGACAGATTTGGGCCATGGTTCTAATATCAGTTTTAAAGCTGCTGAGTTGCATGTTAGGTTAGGTCATGTACCGTTTCGAAAACTGGTTGAGATGAAATTAATAACAGCGTCAGACTGTCCTAATGATTATGCTTGTGATGTTTGTTACAAGAGTAGAGCTCAGCGGTTATCTTTTGACAACTCTTTTATCAAGACGAAACGTGCTTTTGAGATGGTTCATATTGATGTGTGGGACCGTTCAAAACCGTCACTTATAATGGTATAAGCATTTTGTCTGTTTTGTCGATGATTACACCAGAACCACGTGGGTTCATCTTATTCGGCAGAAAAGTGATGCCTGGGGAATAATTGTCGGTTTCATCAGGATGATAGAACGACAGTTTGAGACGAAAATCAAAGTGATTCGAACAGACAACGCAAAAGAGTTGGGAAGTTCTACAGAAGGGAAGACTTTCTTTTCGAAAGAAGGGATCGTCCACCAGACTACGTGTGCTTACACCCCTCAACAGAATGCTGTGGTCGAAAGAAAACATAAATATCTGCTTGAAACAGCGAGAGCGTTATATTTTCAGTCTAACGTTCCGTTGGTATATTGGGGTGAATGTATTTTACATGCAGTTTATCTTCTTAATAGGCTACCGACAAAGGCTCTTGGAGGAAAAACACCCTTTGAGGTACTTTATGGTGATACAGTAGCGTATGAGAAAATCAAGCCGTTTGGGTGCCTGTGCTACAAAACTGTTCTTCCTAAAGCAGGCAAGTTTGACCCAAGGGGAGAAGCTTGTGTGTATATGGGCGATGATCCGCGAAAGAAAGGACATAAAGTCTTGAGCATTGCCACTCAGACACTGGAGGTTTGTAGAGATGTCAAGTTTCATACTGATGTTTTTCCTTACAGAGAGCATGATGGAAGTCGTCCTCTTCATATCCAAACAGGAGTGCATGAAGGGGGTAATGAGCAGATGGGTTACGGTTTTTTTGATGATGAATGTGTGGTAGGGCAGCAAACAGATTCATCACGTTGTGTGGAAACGGCGAACGTAGATGTTGATTTACCCCAGGTTCGGCGTTCTAGCAGAGAAAGTCATAAACCTGGTTATTTGAGCGACTATATTTGTAATACCGCTTTCCAAGAGGTGCTAGATGAAAGAGTTTACAAAAGTGAGAGGTCTACCAGTAATCTTATTGGGTGTACAAGTCTTACAGACCTCAGACCCAGCACTTGCTTGGCTTTGTTGACTAGTTCACAGAATCAGACCAGTGTTGCTCCAGATCTGAGGGAACCATTTACTTATCAGGAAGTTGTGAGACATGAGCATTGGCGCCAGGCCATGGATGCTGAGTTGGCAGCCCTTCATCAGAATGACACATGGGATGTTGTTACTCTTCCACGGGGTAAAAAGGTTATTGGATGCAAATGGGTTTATAAGACCAAGCTCAAGTCCGATGGGTCCTTGGAAAGGTACAAGGCACGGCTGGTTGCTAAGGGTTTTACACAGCGACATGGGCTCGATTACAATGAAACTTTTTCGCCTGTTGTTAAGTTGACAACGATTCGGGCATTGATTGTTGTTGCTCTTAACAACGGTTGGGTTATTAACCAGCTAGATGTGAATAATGCTTTCTTGCATGGTGAGCTTGATGAAGAGGTTTACATGCGTATCCCTAACGGGCTCGAGGTTCATGGGAACAACAAAGCTTGTTTGCTTAAGAAGTCGTTGTATGGTCTCAAGCAGGCTTCGCGGCAGTGGTTTTCAAAATTGGGAAGTTTTCTCAGAACTCTTGGTTTTTCTCAATCCAAGAACGATTACTCACTTTTCTACAACGATACAGCGAGTGGGAGAATGTTTCTTGCTGTTTATGTTGATGATATACTGGTCGTTGGAGCCCAGCAGGCAGAGATCGATCGTATTAAGCGTGCCCTTGATCTCAACTTCAAAATTAAAGATTTAGGGGAGTTACATTACTTCCTCGGGATCGAGTTTATTCGCGTCACGCAAGGGTACGTTCTCTCGCAAAGGAAGTTCTGCTTGGATCTCATAGAAGATTTTGATTGTCAGCAGAGGAGGACCACCCGAGGTCCTATGATCGTGGGGACACAGTTGCTGTCCAATGATGGTGTTCCTTTACGTGACCCCACGCCGTATCGGAGACTAGTCGGCAAGTTGAATTACTTGTCTAACACACGTCCTGATATCAGTTTCACTGTTCAGACTCTCAGTCAGTTCATGCAGAGTCCTACTGACATCCACATGGAAGCAGCTGTTCATGCTCTTTGTTATGTCAAAGGTACCATCAATTACGGTATTCTTTTATCTTCTGGAGGACGAGGCAAGATGGATCTCTTGGCGTATTGTGACTCTGATTGGGCAGCTTGCCCCAATACAAGGAAGTCTGTTTCAGGATATTACATTTTCCTGGGAGAAAGTCCGATATCGTGGAAGACAAAGAAACAAGGTTCAGTTTCTCTTTCCAGTGCTGAAGCAGAATATCGGTCTCTTCGGTGTGACAGCGGAGTTGACTTGGCTGACTCGTCTTTTGTTTGAGCTAGGCGTTACTCTGCCATCACGCCAGTACCGGTCAAGTGTGATAATCAGTCAGCGATACATATCGCGCGGAATCCGGTGTTTCATGAGAGGACGAAGCATATTGAAATCGATTGTCACTTCGTACGAGAGAAGATCCAGCAGGGTTTAGTTGATGTGGTTTACACGCATACTTCTACACAGTTAGCGGATATGATGACCAAGGCCCTTCCCGGCACTCGATATAAGGAGCAAATTCAGCACATGGGCATGCGTGATCAGTCCAAGCCTTGCTAAGCAAGTTACCTACGGCTTGCGGGGGGGTATTGGAGAATTAAGCCCTAAGCCCAACTTGCTATGGGCCCAAGTGCAATTAGAGTTTGTTATTTATCATCTAGTTTATTATTTATCGTTATAGTCATATTTTCTCTTAATTCCAGTTTGTTTAGATTTGCTAGATTCTTAGAGATATTGTTAAGATTTTATCTTGTTGTTTCTTTTATTTCTGCTCTGTTATAAAAGGAGCAGTAGCATTGTAATTAGTAATGTACTTGGTTTTCAATACATCTGAACATTCACTCCACACACGCTATGGTTACAACACACAAAACTAAACACTTTACAATACAGTTCCAACACACTTTTAAGCCCAAGCTAGGATTGAGGGCCTAAAGTGGCTAGTTTTTCAACCTGGATGGTTTGAGAGCTAGGTTGTTGGACAGTTACCCATATGGGGTGTTACAAATGATATCAATGCGGACTCGGGACCGTGTCGGGATGGGCAACCGACACCTACCGAGGAGTCCATGGGACTTGGTATTAGGCTTGCGACGAGGATGTCGCGTTCTTTAAGGGGGAGTATGTAATACCCCCATCCCACATCGGGATATGAGTAGTATTGTGAGTTCCTTATATGTAAACACAATGGGTTGACTACAACACAGGCCTTCCACTTTTAAGCCCAAGCTAGGATTGAGGGTCTAAAGTGGCTAGTTTTCAAGCCTGGATGGTTTGAGACTAGGTTGTTTGGACAGTTACCCATATGGGGTGTTACACTTTTCAACAATATGACAGCAAAGATCTTATCTATATATGTTTGCATCTACTGTATTTACTTCCAAGTTTCAATAACTGTTTGCGGATAGTTGCCTTGCTCTACAATTTGTGTAAAAAGTTAATTTCGTTATGTTTTCTATTTAGAAAATGTTTTGTCTTTAATAAATAATATTGTCTTATTGTAGATGGCTTCTTCCAGCAGAAACCAACGTTAACATGAATCAGTTGCTTCTGGAAATGAGACTAATTCTGAAGCTCAAGCTCAAGAGATTGGATTAGAACATTATCATCCACGTTAGCCCCATCTAAATCGACGAAGGGGAAAAACGGAAGGTAATCAAACATAATCTAATGTTTGGAGTAATTTCATTAAGGTTGCTGATGAAAATGGTGAGGTAAAGCTCAGTGCATTCATTGTGAGAGGTTCTTTCTTGCAGCTGGTCCAAATCTAGTGGCACTAGTTCTTTGTGGCCCATTCAATTCTTGTGCTAAACGCCGTAAGTCAGACTCGGTCAATCTGAATTACTTTTAATGCTGATGGTGCAATAGTCTAACTTGAAATATGATGAAGCTGGGATAAGGAAGCAATGGCTGAGATGATTGTTATTGATGAGCTTCTTTTAAGTTTGTAGAGAAAGAAGGTTTTACGAAGTTATTCTCTATGCGTGCCCTAGATTTAGAATGCCATCTAGATGGACAATTGCTAGGGACATCTTTAGAGGTTTGAGGATGATAACTTGCCTTGAAAGAGTTTCCTAACGATGAATCAAAATTTGCATCAACACACAGATACATAACCTCGGTGCAAAATCTGAGTTACATGTCACTGACTGCTCATTATGTGGATAGAGATTGGATTTTGCATAAAAAGATACCAAATTCTATCCTATAACCACCATAAAGGAGACGATAAACGGAAGGAGTGTTGAGCTTGTCTTAGTGAGGTGAGGTATAGATAAAATATTTACAGTTCAGTAGACCATGCCAGTGCGAATGATGTTGCTATTGAGTTTTTAAAGAAAAAAATTTAAGAGTTTTGGGAACTGGTGTTGCTGATTGTAAATATATCCACATGCGATGTATTGCTCATATTCTAAATCTGATTGTTGTTGATGGTCGAAGCACCAAGAGGTTGATAGTGCTATAAAAATGAGATTGCAGTGAGATATGTGAAGAGTCTTCACAACGGTTTTTGAAGTTTAAGGCTTGCATGAAAGGCAAAAATTGAGAGTAAGGTTTTGTTGAGACTAAATGTCAGCACTAGGTGGAATTCCACTTATTTGATGTTAGTTTTAGCTGTAAAGTTTGAGAGAGTCTTTGACATTTCTGCATTAAATGATGAGAACTTTGTCAGTGAGATGTTGGATAATATTGATGGTTTTCTTGAGAGTGATGATTGGAATATTGCTAGAAAGATGATTTTATTTCTTAAAAAATTTTATGAGCTGGCAAAGAAAGTCTCTGGTTCTACATATGTCACCTCTAACTTCTTCTTCAATGAGATCATTCAAGTAGCTGATTGGCTAGAAGAGTGGTCTAGAAATAATGAGAAGTTGTTCCAATCCATGGTTACAAAGATGAAGGAGAAATACGAGAAGTACTGGGGTGATCTTCAGAGGATGAATATGCTGATTTACGTTGCTTGCATCCTTGCCCCACGACGCAAGCTCAAGTATGTTGAATTTGTTATCAGAGATATGCACCAATCCGATCCCGAGAGGGGGAACCAATTATGCAACCAAGTGAAGTGTGGTTTGAATGAGATGTTTAAGTGGTATGAAGACAATGCTAAGCATGCTCATTCAAGTGGTGGAAATGAAGCTTCTTCATCACTACCTATCTCTACTTCTTCATCATTAGTTGACCTAACTTCTTCGAATCCTCAATCATAAGTGGTAGATTCAATGTCTGAGAGAGAAAAAAAGTTCTATTCAATGATAGAAGGTGATGAATCCTTGTCGGACTTGGAGAGATACTTGAAAGAGGAGCCAAAGAAGGGTGAGTTTGATGTGTTGAAGTGGTGGAAGCTGAACAAGGAGCGATTTCCTGTTCTTAGTGAGTTGGCTCGTGACGTTTTAGCTGTTCCTATTCCCACCGTTGCTTCAGAGTCTATATTTAGTACTAGAGGGAGAGTTTTAGATGACTTTAGGAGCTCATTAACTCCTTCCGTGGTGGAATCACTCATCTGCTCTCAAAACTGGCTAAGAAAGAAAATATCATCAGTTGAATTTGAGGAAGATGAAGAGGATGTTCAAGAATTTGAGATTGGTATTTATAAATAATTTTAATCTATTCTATTTCAATAATGCTAAAGTATGTTTCTTTAACTAAACATGTTATTTTCCTTCCCTTCTCAGAAATGGCTAAACATTCGACGGGCACAACGGTTTTGGGACCTATTGATGACTCTTCTTAGGTAATTAGTACATATTATAATACTTGGATCATCAAGCTTTTATGAGGGTATATCATATGTTGGTGATTGTATTTTTGTTCTCTTTATTCTCTTCTCTTTCTTTTGCTTCTTATTACCTTGTTTATAACCTCTGCTTTTGCTTCCTTAATTGGTAGTAATTATAATTCATAACTTTTGCCTTTGCTTCTTTAATTGAAACCTTATCAAAATAACTAAAATAACCACACTTTCTTAAACAGTCAAACTCCATAAAATTCTAAAATATAGATCTCCACAAAACAACATAACAAGCAAGTTGTTGCAAGTTAGCGCCCATCTTTGATGTTAGCCAAAAACTTCTCAAACTCATCAGGATGTTAGCCAAAAGCTTCTCAAAGTCATCTCTGGATGCACCAACTGCCATATTTGAGTAAGAGCCTAGGCAAAATGGATCACTGCCCCATCTGGTACAAACACTCTGGATAGGTTCTGGGACATTAATCCCTTGTGGTTCATATATCACTGGAAAGATATGTCAATATGTAAAACAGTGAACTAGAGACAGAATGAAGAGCAAGAAAATGCAGACTAGGGCATTTTGAAATTGAACCTCATGTCCTTTCTCATTAACATGGACTTATAGGGTTTGCAATTTACTATTATAACCATAACAAGATGTAAAATAGAGAACAGACACAAAGGACTGACAGACCGAGAGAATATAGTGTAAAATAGAGGGCTTTTTGGAATTGAATCTCATGTCCTTTATCTCTAACATAGACTTAACACATATAGTGAGTAGGGTGTGGCATTATAAATATCATAATATACCGAATTAGGGTATGGCAAGTTAGCGCCCACTACTGAGCGGCAATCAAAGAAACATTCATCGAAAATATGACATGATTCTCCTTCCACCTCAATAACCAAATCAAGCAAGAGTATGTTTAAAAAAACAAGCAGGACCAGCAAGTACATCTTTCAGCCCCTTTTACAATCTAATGAATTGATGATTGCACAATACCTAATAACCCAAATTGTGCAGCAAGTATGTTTTAAAAAAATCGAGCATCAAATACACTTTTCAGCCCCTATTACAATCTAATCAAGTGATGATAAAAAAATAATTAGCACTGACCTAACAACCTTTCAAATATGAGCAGTCAAATGTGCAAGCTAAGATTCCAATTAAAGAAGCAAATGCAGAAGTTATGAATTATAATTACTACCAATTAAGGAAGCAAAAGCAGAGGTTATAAACAAGGTAATAAGAAGCAAAAGAAAGAGAAGAGAATAAAGAGAACAAAAATACAATCACCAATATATGATATACCCTCATGAAAGCTTGATGATCCAAGTATTATAATATGTACTAATTACTTAAGAAGAGTCATCAATAGGTCCCAAAATCTTTGTGCCCATCGAATGTTTAGCCATTTCTGAGAAGGGAAGGAAAATAACATGTTTAGTTAAAGAAACATACTTTAGCATTATTGAAATAGAATAGATTAAAATT
The DNA here is from genome assembly GCA_023374045.1 of Limonium bicolor. Classification (NCBI taxonomy): domain Eukaryota; kingdom Viridiplantae; phylum Streptophyta; class Magnoliopsida; order Caryophyllales; family Plumbaginaceae; genus Limonium; species Limonium bicolor. Next base: position 324,662,380 of record CM041776.1, on the reverse strand, counting down.
ATTTATAAATACCAATTTCAAATTCTTGAACATCCTCTTCATCTTCCTCAAGATCAACTGATGATATTTTCTTTCTTAGCCAGTTTTGAGAGCAGATGAGTGATTCCACCACGGAAGGAGTTAATGAGCTCCTAACGTCATCTAAAACTCTCCCTCCAGTACTACATATAGACTCTGAAGCAACGGTAGAAACGGAAACAGCTAAAACGTCACGAGCCAACTCACTAAGAACAGGAAAGCGCTCCTTGTTCAGCTTCCACCACTTCAACACATCAAACTCACCCTTCTTTGGCTCCTCTTTCAAGTATCTCTCCAAGTCCGACAAGGATTCATCACCTTCTATTGGATCTGTCACTTCTGATTGAGGATTCGAAGAAGTTAGGGCAGCTAATGATGAAGAAGTAGAGATATGTAGTGATGAAGAAGCTTCATTTCCACCACTTGAATGAGCATGTTTAGCATTGTCTTCATACCACTTGAACATCTCATTCAAAGCACATTTCACTTGGTTGCATAATTGGTTCCCCCTCTCGGGATCGAATTGGTGCATATCTCTGATAACAAATTCAACATACTTGAGCTTGTGTCGTGGGTCAAGGATGCAAGCAACGTAAATCAGCATATTCATCATCTAAAGATCACCCCAGTACTTCTCGTATTTCTCCTTCATCTTTGTAACCATGGATTGGAACAACTTCTCATTATTTCTAAACCACTCTTCTAGCCAATCAGCTACTTGAATGATCTAATTGAAAAAGAAGTTAGAGGTGACATATGTAGAACCAGAGACTTTCTTTGTCAGCTCATAAAACTTTTCAAGAAATAAAATCATCTTTCTAGCAACATTCCAATAATCACTCTCAAGAAAGCCATCAGTATTATCCAACATCTCACTGTCAAAGTTCTCATCATCTAATGCAAAAATGTCAAAGGCTCTCTCAAACTTCACAGCTGAAGCTAACATCAAATAAGTGGAATTCCACCTAGTGCTGACATCTAGTCTCAACAAAGCCTTACTCTCAATTTTTGCTCTTTCAATGCAAGCCTTAAACTTAGCAAACCGTTGTGGAGACTTCTTCACATATCTCACTGCAAATCTCATTTTTATAGCACTATCAGCCTCTTGGTGCTTCAGACCATCAACAACAATCAGGTTTAGAATATGAGCAATACATCGCATGTGGATATATTTACAATCAGCAACACCAGTTCCCAAACTCTTGAATTTTTTTCTTTAAAAACTCAATAGCAATATCATTCGCACTGGCATTGTCTATTGTAACTGTAAATATTTTATCTATACCCCACTCACTAAGACAAGCCTCAACACTTCTTCCGATATCGTCTCCTTTATGGCTGGTTATAGGATAGAATTTTAGTATCTTTTTATGCAAAATCTAATCTCTGTTCACATAATGAGCAGTCAGTGACATGTAACTCAGATTTTGCACCGAGATCCATGTATCCGTGGTGATGCAAATTCTTTGCTCATTCATCTTTAGGAACTCTTTCAAGGCAAGTTTATCCTCCTCAAACTGCCTAAAGATGTCTCTAGCAATTGTCCATTTAGATGACATTCTAAATCTAGGGCACGCAATAGAGAATAACTTCATAAAACCTTCTTTCTCTACAAACTTAAATGGAAATAACAATCATCTCATGCATTGCCTTTCTTATCCCAACTTCATCATATTTCCAGTTAGCTATTACACCATCAGCATTTAAAAGTAATTCAGATTGACTCGAGTCTGACTTACGACGTTTAGCACAAGAATTTGAATGGGCCCACAAAGAACTAGTGCCACTAGATTTAGACCCAGCTGCAAGAAACCTCTCACAATGAATGCACTGAGCCTTTACCTCACCATTTTCATCAGCAACCTTAATGAAATTACTCCAAACATTAGATCTATGTTTGATTACCTTCCGTTTTTTCCCCTTAGTCGATTTAGGAGGGGCTAACATGGATGATAATGTTTCTAATCCAATCTCTTGAGCTTGAGCTTCATAATTAGTCTCATTTCCAGAAGCAACTGATTCATGTTCACGTTGGTTTCTGCTGGAAGAAGCCATCTACAATAAGACAATATTATTTATTAAAATAAACATTTTTCTAAGTAGAAAAACATAACGAAATTAACTTTTTACACAAATTGTAGAGCAAAGCAACTATCCGCAAACAGTTAATTGAAACTTGGAAGCAAATACAGTAGATGCAAACATATATAGATAAGATCCTTGCTGTCAAATTGTTGAAAAGTATACTAAACAAAGTAGACTAAACAAATTGATTAGTTTAGTTCTCAAATCCTAGAAAAAGATGATGAGACGCAGATTAATAGTGTACAAGCAGCTGATTAAAAAAATATTCATTCAACTACACTTGAAAACCCAAGATCACAAGTTAGATTAAAATCCTCAGAACATAAAGAAATATCATGTAGCATTAAGCGATTACATTCCATATTTCCCTTTATGCGTGATCGGATTTTTATGGTCTCACAAAAGTCATTTGAAATGACCATCCGAGAGAATCCACTTTTCTTCAGTAAGCGTATTCATACCAAGATATATAAGAATAGAGCTAGTTTTCACCACTTTATAGATAATGATAAGATTGCAGTGTATGATGTCAAAACTGATCACAAGAGAAACCTATAGGTAAAACTCAACACAGTTTGCTCAAACACAGGTGAAATCAGAATGTAGAAACACTGCACCGCTGTTGAATGAAAGAAAGTGTGATGCACGAATTACAACTATTGAAATTCATTCTAGCTATGACTTATCAGTTCAGGATCAAAAGATTTGGTCTTCATTCCCTCCATTGAATCCCAATCTTGTTGGTGTACCATTATTCAATACAGAGGCAAGGATACTTACACCAAAGCAGTTTAAAAGTCTACAAAGAATACTTATCCAGGTAGGAATAAGTGATATACTAAAGATAAGGAAAACAAGTAGTAGGAATCGCGGAGCAGTTTAAAAGTCTACAAAGAATACTTATCGAAGATCAAGTAGGCCAAATAAGAACTACAAACAGAGAAATATTGGATCAATATCACAACCCCTACTGTCCGAACACTTTCTGAGGTCAAAGAACAAAATTAAAGCAATCGCGGAGCGAATTCAGAACAGCGAAAGGAAGGCAAACCTTATTTATCGGAAACAGTAGTAGGAATCAATGATACAAGCAAAATTATCGACAGATAATGAGTATCACGATGAAGGATAGGTTGGCTGAATACTAGCAAAATAATCAACAGAGAGTGAGTATCACGAAGATTCATACCAAGAGATGCTTAGAGCAATAATCGACAGAACCGCCGCCCACCGTGTCGCCCACCGCACCATGCCAGTCGTCTTCCGCCCGCAAGAAATTTTCTACTGTGAGAGACTGAGAGGGATTGTGGGAGACTGGGAGTGGGAGGAGCAGCCAGGTTCGACTTCGATAGTCTAAGAAAGAGGGAGTCAAAACCTAATTTACTATACCTATACGCTTATACGGGATCAGGACTAAAAAATAAAATTATAAAACTTATTTTTATAAAAAAACTTCGGTTATTACGGGTAACCGAAGTTTGAGGTTTAATATCCGTCAACCGCCTTGCTTTAAAGTACGGATATCCGTTTTAACCGAAATAACCGAACTTTTGTAAAACGCTTAAAAAAAACGATGATCGAATCTGAAAAAAACACGGTTATTTCAGTTATCCGTTCTAACTGGCCCGTTTGCACACCCCTACAAAAGTCTGTCCAGTTAGTGATGACATTATAACGTATATATTGACTTCAAAAAAGATAACCCTACACCACACACCCTAAAAACCACCGTAGAAACTCTAAAAAACTATCAAGTCAGTAATGACATTATAGCGTATATATTATATTCAAAAAAGATAACTCTACACCATACACCTTAAAAACCACCCTAGGAAAGCTAAAAAGCGTGGAAGGTATTTTTAGAGGTCTGTCGAGTCAGTGATGACACTATAACGTATATATTGACTTCAAAAAAGATAACCCTACACAACACACTCTAAATGTCACCCTAGAAAAGCTAAAAAACGTTGAAGGTATTTTTATGGTATGTAGTGTAGGGTTAGGATCGTTAAAAATTAGTCGAGTCAGTGATAAAAATATAAAGTATAGATACACTTCAAAAAAGATTACCCTACACCACTCAAAGTTATTTTTTTGGGTTTAATTGAATTTAACTTGTTCCATGTCCTTTATGAACATAAAGTTAATGATTGACTATATACCTAAAAAATGAATTGATTGGATCATTAGACATCTAGTCTATAAAATATAGGTTATTTTTATAGTTTATGTATATTTTTTGTTATTTTTTTGTAGATTAAATATATTTTTAGGATTTATAATAATTTAATTTTAAAACTTATATTTTTCTCTTTATTGTACTTATTTTTACAACTTCAATTGTACATGTTTAAGCTTAAAATTTATACTTAGATTTTGTTGGAATACATATTGATTATTTTCTTGCTAAGTCACAAATTTTTAGATTATCAACATTATCTTATTTATAATTTTATCTTTAACAAAAATTTCATTAATTCGTGAGAATTAAAAAAAATGTAAATAAAAAAACTAATAAGATTTGTATATATATCGTGTGCATTATCATACGTAACGTAAACTATATTATCCGCATGTATCAAGAAATTAAAACGTTAAAAAGATATAAAAAAGTGAATCACAAGATAATCTATACTCAAGACATACTCTAATCCAAAGGTTTTTTTTATTTAGCCGAGCACTAGTAACATAAAATATTTATGGTGGGAAATTTGATTCTTAATTTTAAAATATGGTGACATGATTGAGCACGTATAATTACTTATCCGCAATTTATTTCTAATTTTTTCCAGTTGTTATGCAGTTTATGTACTGTTGTGGAACATACCCATTTATTACACCTCCATTTAATCCGAGCCATCCTTCTAATTTTACATTTTTGATGTCAAATCGATGTTTCATATTTTGTCCGTAAATTTGATGGAGAATTTGTATCCGTCACCAAATCTCATTCGGATTTCAGATATCGTGTTTAAATCCGTCAACATGAACTGATGAGTTCATCCCTGAAGGATGATGAGGGTAATTTTTAAATCCACCAGCTCAAGGGGTGGAAACCGGCAATACATTGCCGAATGGGCAACTCATAGTCAAATTTGGACTTAGGTTAAGATTCGCTATTGTCTTTTTTTTTTTTAAAAAAAAGGAAGATTTGCTATTGTCAGTGCTTGTTTTATGATGACAAAGTCTTGCTCCATGTGGAGGGTGCTGCGATTGAACCTTATATTTTTCTATGACGGTTGGAGTGTTCATTCATTATAATAAATTCATATTTGTTTTAGTTAAAGAGTCGTTGGTTTAGAATATGATTAAAAGTAAAATGCACATAGTTACTGATCCTATTTTAACGTGTTAGGGTCGAATTTTTGAATGATTTTGCTAGCATAGCGAAGTAAACTGGTAGCACAAAGGAGGTAGCAATGAGTACACTAATTTTATGTGGTTCATATTCTATTACTGAGGTTTAACTAGACATTAAGGACGAATACAAATAAAGCAGAATATGAAGGAGCTTATAAAAATTCAACTGTTTTTTATGTGTCGAATATTGTGTGAGCATTCTTTGTAAAACCCAAAGAAACAAACTATTTCTAATATCTCTTGGTACTCTACACTTTTATTTAGGTTTACCCTACAAATATGTAAGAAGGATAAGCACAGTTGCTGCTGCAAATTGTGTCTGTCCGCTATACCTCAAGCTTGGCGCCTTGCGCTCTTGCGCTCTTGAGAATAGAAACTAGCGATTACCTTTGAAGGTTCGCACATCGAGGAAAGTAAAAAAATGTAACATTTGACAGTTTTTGTCTTAGCCACAATGATTGTGGAGTTTGGTGAATATTGAATAACCGTTGCGGTTTATTTTTAGGATGAAGAAAATGAATTGATTACGTTTCTATTGTATATTAGAGGGTGACACCTGACATGTCATGATGTTAGTGATTCAGTAGTATCGTAAAGAAAATTTGGGGGAAAACACAATACAACAGAAAACAATGTCATGAGGAGGAAAAATTCACATCACTCGCCCACCTTTTGTGCTATGTATCACACCCAGATTGTGTGAGTAGGAAAAACAAAAAAGTTTCAAAGTGTTATAACTTATAAAATATAAGTGCAAAAAAATTATACAATTGTTCATCAGAATTCAAGCTCTTCAAAATAAAATGCATCATGAATCTCTTTTGGTAAACTCAAAATTTTATGTTTTACATTGTGATATGTTACAGAACTGAATCTTATGTTTACCTAATATGACTCTATAGTATTACAAAAGTGAATCTAGTGTTATAAAAGTAAAAAGTTTTGCTATAAGAGAATTTCGTAAATAGAGATTGTTTAACTAAAGTGAATAAAAGGTTTAAGAAAAGTAAATCAAAGGCTGTTAAAAATTGAACCTAAACCCTACACTACAAACTCTAAACTTTCTTCGACGTTTTTTTAGCTTTCCTAGGGTGGTTTTTAGGGTGTGTGGTGTAGGGTAATATTTTTTGAAGTTAATCTATAGTTTTTAATGTCATCACTAACTCGCAAGTTTTTTAGGGTTTGTGGTTTAGGGTTTAGAGTCGTTAAGACCCTAAACCCTGCACTACAAACCCTTAAAATGCTTTCGACAATTTTAGCATTCCTAAGGTGGTTTTTAGGTTGAGTGGTGTAGGGTAATCTTTTTTGAAATTGTTTTATACTTTATATTGTCGTCATTGACTCGACAGTTTTTTAGGGTTTATGGTTAAGGGTTAATTGAAAAGTGAATATTTTGTTTTAAAAAATTGAATCACATGTTTAAGTAAAGTGAATCTTTTATTTAAGAAAAGTGAATCTTACGTTTAAGAAAAATGAATCTTACCACAAACTTAGGCGAGAACAATATGAATCTTATGTTTAAAAAGAGTGAATCAAATGTTTAAGAAAAGTGAATCTTATCACAAACTTATGCGAGGACAATATGAACCTTTCATTTATTTAAAAGTGAATATTTCATTGATGAAAAGTTAATCAAATGTTCAAGAAAAATGAATCTTATATATATTTAAGAAAAGTGAACCTTCACTTTAAATAATATGAATAATTTGTTTTTTCAAAAGTGAACATTAATTTTAAAAAAATTTAACCTTAAAGAAGATTCATTTTATGAATGAATAAGGTTCATTATATTATTAAAGATGATTCATTCTGTTAATGAATAAAATTTACTTTAAAAATATGTGATATACACTCTTTCTAAAAACATAAAATTTTAAGTTACCAAAACATATCCATGATACATCGTGTTTTGAAGAGCACAAATTATGATGAACAATTGTATAATTTGTTTTATTTTTGTACTTATATTTTATTAGTTATAACATTTCAGCCCTTTAGACTCACCGTGCGCACGTACAGTTTTTGCTTTTTTCCCCCCTCTCTTTCTCTTCTCTTAATTTCCCCCATTCCCTTGTTGACACGTGGACAATCACCACCTTATATTTTAGCTCCAGCGCTAGGCTCGCCATTTTTCAATAAAGGTAAAAGAAATAAGATTACCCCAAATCTTTTTATCATGATTCTCCACCTTCTGTTAATAAATGTTCTCTTTCTCTAGTATTCTTTGAGTAGTGATCCAATGTCTATTAACTGATAACCCTTGACTATTGACCGGTGGATATTGACAAAGAATTTTGAGGGGCAGATATGTATATTATGCTACCTCTTACTTCATGTTGCCTCAACATTGTTGACGTATTAATTAGGGAACCCAAACATGTCTTGCAGTGTCTCTTTGTCAATTAAGGGCGGGACATCATTAATTATTTGATGACATGTCCACAATTGGCATGCGAGATCAACTATGTTGGTTGATATTGAATGCAGACTTAATTGCGAGGTGTTATCTTGCTTGATTCATATTATATCCTATATTTGAGCAAGTTGAAATATAGATATCCGATAACCCCAATATTTTACAATTGTTTCACAATTCTCATTATTTTTAAGAAGACAAGTTTATAAAAACGAACCCAAACAAACATGCATATAATTAAGTACCTAGGTCAACTTTGAGGTGTGCGAGCGAGGGGCTTAAATGGCGATGACGAGGGGTCCTTTAATTATCTTACCAACAACTATCTCTTATGAGTTTGTTCCACTACCTGTAGGTGACCCAAGGTGTACCCAACGAATGTTGAACGACCGAAACAGTTTTGGCTCTCAAAAAGAAAATTTGCTAATTCCCCCGTTGTACTTGCCAAAATCAATGATCTAACCGAGTAAAGACATAAAAAAGTGCACACCTAAGACGAGAAACCTAAAAACGGCCCTGCTGGCTAACTCTACGCGTTCAATTCAGTGTGTACGCTTGTCATTCAACATAACGAACATAGTTTATTCAACTGAAAGAAAGCATTATACTTATTATATATTGCAATGCCAATTTAGTTGCCACATAAAGATTGCGTCCTTCTTCTATCCTTATAAGGTTGTGATTGTACTATTAAAATATAGCTTCCTTTTTTTTATATATATTCTCCGACAACCATGATTAAGGTCTTGCCTCAGGATGGGTACTGTTAATCGTGTTCACATCCCATCAAAATTTGCTTCCATCATTCTATTTGCAAGATCCACCACGTTAATAAGATGAAAAGCTATACAAAAACGAAATTAACTAGTTGTGGGTAAGCTTTATTGATCCCGGAGATTAATACAAGTTATTATATGGATAACATTGCAGGCAATAAGTTTTTGATTTCTTTAATCTTATTTTATACTTAATTTTCCTCTAATCTTCATATTTTTAGACACATTTCTATTTGTTATTTTAGTTTCTGTACACCCTCATCTCATAGACTAGTTTTATACAAATGTAACATTTATTGAGTTTGTATAAAGCTTTCATTTTAATGTTGATACTGAATATATAGACCGATGATGTTTATTTTGAAATCAACTTCGAACAATATATTTAAAGGAAATGGTAATACACATAAATCAGAAAAGTAAGTATGGGTATGGGAACATGTCCCGATCGATGCCTGAGAGCTAAGACTATACACTAAAAAGGGAAGAACAAACAATTAATAACAAAAGAACTACTCATACACACAAAAGATAGACACAAAGAAAAAAAATCAACCAATAAGGTAGTGAAAGATGTACAAAAAGGTAGAAGGGGATGAAGTATGTATAAAAGCCTCTACAGTACTGCTGGCTAAGAATAGAGACATCAAGCTTCGTCCAAATAGAGATCTTCATGCTGAACTTGATCTCTACGATGACTCGAGAAGAACCGACTATCAAGTAGGTCTTCACATACTTGTATCTATCAATCTAGAAGACAGAGACGGTGAATGATTAATATGTAGATCTCCTTCGCTTACTTAACATACTTGTATTTATTTTGCTTATTATATTAAATGTCAACTACAACTATTATACCTTTTGTCCTCGATTTATAATTCAAAGTGCGAACACCTATTAATTCTATTAACCACTATTAATAATTTCGACACATGGAAAATCAAAGACATTGAAGTGCAAAACCAAAATGAGAAAAAAAAAAAAGTAGTAATATGTGATCAATGTGTTATTGTTTGCTGTACAAGGCAACTACCTTAAGTTAACCACAAACCACACACGCGGACACCGACAGCAATGAGTGACCACGCGCCGACCGTGTTATGACTTATGACCCCTTTAATTGCCATCGTAATGCTCATAAACATCATCATTACTGTTGTTCCTAATTTCTGGGATACATCCTAGCACAAAATCAAAAGGGGAGGCCAGATTTCAAAACCTAATGGGCGGGGCCCCATGGCTGCCAAGTGCCAACCAACCACGTATATATTCTCTGGCTTGGGCCCATGCAAAAGTGATCACCCTACCTGCCAGTACCAGTACCACCCTTTTCTTTCCCTCTGCCTAATTAAGATGCTTGATTTTCAATGGACCATCCATAGTACTTGATTCCCTCAAAAGCCAATTTGGCTATCTATATTTACATAGATTGGCAGAATCAAAGTTCACATACCTGATTCTAATGTTGAAGTTGAATTAATTTTATTTAATTAAATTTAAAAAGTTAATGTCACTAGAATAGATACAAATTTTTTTTAGTTAATTTTTTAAAAAAGTAGTTTTAGTAAAATTCTAGATATTGTAAGAAATATATATTAATACTAATATTAATACTCAATTATTTGCTAAAAATATTCTAAGTTGACGCGAAAGATTTTTCAATGCATATGCTATTATGCTGAGGTAAAAAAAAGCCAAAAATGAAGAAAATTGTGCAAATGATGTAGCAAAACAAAATGTGTTATGTATTTGCACAGACCGATCTATAGGGAGGGTTTGTGGTTGGTGTTCTCAGGATGCGTTTTAATCGGTGAATATTTCTAAATTATCAGTTAAAACGACATTCGGTATATAAGCATAGGGGTGGCTCTTCCCATGTTTAAAAGGTGACATGGAATAGAGTCTTTAATTTTGGGGTCTAAATTTTTGAAGACCTATTTGTTTTAGTAGAGTCAATCATCTTTTAGTTTATATAATTAAAAGGTTATGTTCAATAGAACATATAAATAACAGTTGATTGAATTTAACAGTATTAAATCTTTTAGCACACAAATAAATCAAATTATCGATGAAATTATTTATAATCCAGTAAATTTCTTTTTCTACACAGTCAATGACCTCTTCAACTACATTCTTCTATCCAATCAAATCTAACAGTTATTTTTTCAAAGATTTTGTTGTAAAAGGCTAGAAGAATGAATATTTTTAAGTGATTAGTCAATAATGAGTAAACTTCTTCTAGTTTGTCTGAATTGTCATTTTTAACTTTATCTTATTACATGACTTAAATAAAATTATGTTATAACACTACTAAACTAGTAATTCTATATTTTTATTTCACTTTTAATTCATTAAGAACCCGTTAAAATATTCAGCACATGACCCCTTGAATTAACGAGTAGTCACTCATAAGCATATCAAATTAATTTTATTTTTGGTGACTTGAGACTTATAGATGAAATAATATGTTATTAGTTTATTTAGAGATTTATGAGACTTATTTGAAAATTCAATTAGAGATCTCTGTCGAAACCATCAAACACCTTAGCATTCGGAAAATTCCAATAGAGAAGATAACTATAAGAAGGGAAATCGAAATTGTCGTGACAAAAATGACGATTCAAACCAAGGACGTACTGATGACTTTCAAAATTAAATCCTGTTACGATTTGTTCCTACCTTATTTTATTTTTGGAACAGAAAATGAAAGTGAAAGCTCTTCCTTTTTATCTGTTTGCTTTCTCGAAGGATCATATACTTGTTTCGTTAAAGGTCATACCGACTACCACATACTTTTATGAACAAAAGTTGAGGTCATGGACCGACTACCACATACTTTTATGAATAAAAGCTGATGCACTTATGCAGGATGTTCCCATAACAATAAAAGGAAATTAGTTTATAGTATACAGATTTTAAAAACAGCAGGGCCATATTGAGGTTGGATTAAAACCTCGATCTAGTTGGCGTTTAATTTAGTTAGGGAAATAAAATGAAATTAGAAAAAGGAATAGACAACAATGAATCTTTTTTATTTGTATTCATTGGATAACAATCACCCCTCATCATTTAATAGCTACAGCCTTTGGTAACTTGCAATGTCCATACGTTATTGGGGAGCGCATGTTTCGAGTGAGGAATACAGAATGAAATCAAGAAAGATAATGGAGGGGATTGTCAGAACAGAAGCTAAGTTAAGGAAATAAAATAAAATCAAGAAAGAAAATGATGGAGAATAGTAGATTTTTTTCTATTTGTCTGTGTAGGGAAAAAGAAACTAATCACTAATAAGGGTCTCCGATCAGAGATCAACGGCTGCCGGTCGGCCACCAATGTTTTAAAACATAAACCAATCACCAATCATTGATTATCGGTCAAAGGGTCCCTAGTGGGGAGGAAAATCAAAATAAAGAGATTTTGGGTGACTTAGTCGGGATGTTATTCCGTTTGCTTATTGTAGGATCAATCAATCAGGGTTATTAACACTTGCGTTTTTTTTCTTCTGAAATGTGAAAAAAAATGTGTATTTCCCTTTTACTAGGCCTCCTGCGCTACTAAGAGTATAAAGCTTGGTTTTCAATATTTATCATCAATGTTAATGTAGTTAGTTATAGTTGACCAATAGTAGTTAGACAAGTATACTTTAATTAAAATTTGGTGGAACAAATTAATGAGTTTAACAAATTAACATAATTTTTTTTTTTAGAAAGGACCAGACCGGAACTTTATGAACGAGTTCATTAAAGTCCATAACAGTTGTTATCAGGGGCGGAGCCAGAAATTTATTGTTAGGGGGGCCAAAAATATTTTAACAAATATTATTATTAAATTGATAATAGAAAAAAAAAAAATCATATTGTATAGCTATATATATATATATGATTTAAAGCAAAATGTACAATTATTTGAAAATACATTTTGATTTATATGTAAATTATTTAATTTTTTAATAGATATTTTGTATTGTAAAAGATTACACTGTATTAAAAAATTTTAAATTACTATTATATAATATACATATCAAATAATAACAACTTAGTAAAACAGAAATGATGATATTAAAACTTAATATGTCTTCAACACCTATATCCAATCCAAGAAAAATAATAAATCTAAATAAGTATCTAATTTATACATCATATACCAATATTTTTTACTCCCAAAACACTAAATTGCTCTCTAATCTATAGAATCTTCCACATATTCTCAAATAGTAAACAAGCATTTATGATAATAATCAAATGATCGAGGAGCCAATCAAATCAATGAATAAAATGAGAGACTTAAACAAGTCTTACCACCACATGGCCTACTTTGATAAAAAAAGATAAAATTACTTTTATACTTACTTGGTGTAGCTTTGTAAAATAATAACGACCAAGAAAATAGCCAAAATAGAATTGCTATGTCAAATCAACATCTCAGATTAAAAGTTCTTTTATCTTCATTTTAATATGAAACATGGCTCACTGACAAACATTTTCATTTTAATATGAAACATGGCTCACTCACAAACATTTAAGGACATGTGTAATGGCATTTGATTAGAAGTGAGTTAGAAACAACATATATAAAATATGATCACAATATTTATTATTATGTAAATTGTCACTATTTGTTATGATTCACAAAAGTAACAAATATCAAACTAGTTTTAATCTTTTTTTTCAAAATGTTGGAGGGGCCAAGCCCCCCTAACAATACACCTAACTCCGCCTCTGGTTGTTATCCAACACCCCCTAGACGTTAGTCATCATAAACTTGGTCCGTCTACCACTGTGAACGGAGAATTAGGAAAGTGCAAATAGAATGGAGTAGATTGATTGGTTCAGTTGCAACATTTGCTAGAAGTGCTGCTGTCTTGTTACTTGTTAGTTATTAGGAGTAGTGTTGTTTTGTTAGTTGTAAATGATGCATTTGCAGTTTAAGTTGTTGGAAACTACATGTCATGTTAATATAATAATTATTTAAATTGTATCTAGCGAATATTTAGTTATTTATAACTTTTTATTATGTACTACTCCTCTGTGATATCTTAGTTATCACTTTTGGTAGATTTTTTAACCCGGATAACATATAACGAAATTTAAAAAAAATGTCAAAATCTTAACTTAAAATTACTACAATGGGAGTGAATTATCAGGTTGGCTCAAAATTATCACCCTATTATGTATAATCATTCAACATTTATTTAAAAGTTGATCTTCTTTCAAAAAAAAAAAAAAGAAGTTGATCTTGATAGTTATAAATTAAATTAAGTTATAAAATTTTAAATTTAAAAAATTAAAAGTAATATCAAAATTCTAACTAAGCAAACAAAGAATATAAATAGAGATATACGATTAAAAATTGATTGAAAAAAAAAAGCATATACCCTTCATCGTATGTCACCGTTTAACTTAAACCTCTCTCATCCCTCAAGTGACCTTTCATGAGCCATTGGATCCGGTCGGATATATGAAGACTAATTTTGTTTGACTTTGGCGTGATGGGCCGAAGCGTCAGCTGTAGTACCACTCACGCATGCTCGCCAGCTGAATTTATGATGTTTGTTGACTCACGCTACAAAATTAGTGAATTTCTCCCATTTTTTAAGTTCCTGATCGACTTCCGGAATCCTGATTACCGACTAAGCTAATTGGTGCCTCATTAGAAGAACTGAAGAAGTAATACTACTATTAAATAAAAAAAAGTCAACCCAAGTTAAAGTAATATGATATCTTAGTACATAAAATAAGATAATCAACTATTCAGTGTTGGTGATTATGCTCAAAATTTTGAAATGTGTCACAGTCTTATCGATGCACGATATGAGTGTGTGATGAAATGCGCAATTCCCGGTGTTGTCTATCTCGAAGAGAAATCACCCTGACGTTTAATTGAGAAAACTCATTTAATAAAAAAAAAGGTTTTGAAAATACTATTGTCATTCATGAAGAATGTAGGACTGTATTAAAAAGAGTCATTATCATTAAGTAATATTATATAATCTCGCTTAAACGCTGGTCTTAACCTTGTTAGGGAAAGTGGTTATATAGCACGATTTGGCTAAAAGACAGCCATATTACAATCTTTTCTTACTGTTGGATGTTTGATATATAGATATTTGATGAACGTACATAAAAAGATAGGATGAATTGTCTGAAAAAAAATGTATATATTTAATGCGTCTTTTTTTGATTGTTGGCTGAAACAAAATCAGCAAAGGCAATACTTGGGTTCAGTTGAACCATTCTCGCCTGAGTACATCAGATTCAAAACAAAAGAGTTCTAGCAGACAGGGAAATAAAACATTCAAAGGGGTCCAAAAGGAGGGAAAAATCTAATTAGATTATCAGTTGATAGAAGAAGTTGGGACGGAACGGAGCACATGAGCTTCAGCTTGTGGTTCCATTCAAAGATCAGTCTGCGAGTTGAAACAGCAATGGCGCACCAGTCTAGAGTAGAAAGCAATGATGGCTGCAGTAATAGATTGAGGGTCCTCGGTAATGCTATTTCCAACCAAGAGGTTTGTGACCTGATTATGTTTTCGATTCAGATTAGCTTTGCGGTGAAAGTAAGATGTATTGCGGTCTCCCTCCTTGATGAGTTTATCACGAGACATCTGCTTCCAGTATCTCTCTTTTTCCCTAATTGCTTGCCACATTTGGTTGGATAAAAAGAATCTGGCCCTCTCATTAGTGGACATGTCAACTGCATTTTCATCCATATCATCGAGTTTCTTGATTTCCTTCATGGCTTCCTCCAGGCGTTTGTCAAAATGCCCGTAGACATCTTTGTTCCATTTCTTTAAGGGGGCTTTGATGTCTTTTAATTTTTCAATCAGAGGCTTATTTCCCAAGCGTCCCCACTCTGTCTTGAAGAAAGCCAAGAAGCTTTGATGATGAATCCAGCCATTCAGTGAACGAAAAGGGCGAGGGCCCCAACAGATTTTCTTTAAAGATAAAGTCATAAAACGGTGGTCCGATATTACCCAAGGGTTGCCTCGGAGCGATAGTTGTGAGAAGGAAACCAACCATTCAGATTGTGCAAAAACTCTATCGATTTTACTCATAGATTTTTTGTTCCTCCAAGTGTAATTTGCGCCTTGTAGGGTGATCTCAGAAAGTTCCAAGTCATCCAGCCATTTTCAGATCATCCATGCTACTCGATCTCCTGGATGGAATGCCTCTTTTGCGCTCATCTCCTCTTAGCACCTCATTAAAATCCCTGCAAACAAGAATTGGCTTCGCAAAGGGATGCTTCTAAGTTCATTGTAAACTGCTAGGCGATCGCCTGGCTGCGTGGGTGCATAAAGAAAAATGACAAAACTGAGAAAGGGATTGATTGCCAGTTCAGTTCCACTGCTATCCATCGGGTGCCAGTAAAGAAGTTGTTTATGCTGAGAGTTTTTGGGTTCCACATGACAATTATCCCACCAGAGTGGCCTGTCGAGGGGGCCTCGATCCATTGAGAGTTTTGTCCTGGCCCCCATAGGCCGAAGCGGTCATTGATGGGCCTGCTTTGATGGGTTTCTAGGATTCCTATGATGCTGGTGCCCGATTCTTTTACTTCTTTCTTGAGGACTGACCACCGTCTTGTTTGTTTATGCCCCGCACGTTTTGGAAACTATTCTGTCTGTCATTGGAGTTTTGGGTGTTTTGGGTCTTGTTCTTCTTGGTGCGGCAGAGAGTGGAGGTGATGTTTTGAAGTGAGATTTCAGGGTGAGGGAAGTGACAGTTTAGTTTCCTGCCATATGCTAGGCAGGCTTGGGCTTCATTGAGGATGTCTGAGGTAGCAGGGGTACAATGGGCGTTCGAGGGGTTAGAAAGGGATGAGAGAGGTGAGTGAGAGGTGACTGAGACAGGGGGAATAACCACTTCCAAGTTTAAGGTAGGGAGGGATAAGGGGGAGCCCAAAATAGGGACAGGGGAACAAGAGGTGGCGGGAGGGGGGGAGGAAGATTCTGGTGGGCTTGATTGGGGTGAGATGTTAGATAAAGAAAAAAATGGGGGGGAGGATGGGTGTCCGATGTTGGGAGGAGCAAAAGTTCCTGGGCAGGTACAATGGCTTTTGGCTTTAAAAGTTGGTTTTCCAGGTGGGCAAAATGTTTGGTAGCAAAGGGGGGATCGAACGAATTCCCTGTGAGAAACATGAGAAAGGCGGCTTCGCAGCTGTGGAGGGTGATTTTTCGGTATGAGGGGGGGGGCCAATCTAAATATGGTCTGGCTGGAAAGCCTAGATCCTAAAATGCCATTCTGTGGGGGTGAAAACCTGTCACCTTGGCATCCCTCAAATACCTACTCTATCGTCCGTCTTTCCCAGAAAGTATAAGGGGAATGCTAGTGAGCACTACACCCGCTCTCAATGGGCCCCACGCGGACTTATGCCTCTATAAGGCGGAATTGACTAGAGTCGCCACCTAGTTTGACCTAAAGAACTAGGAAGGAAACTAAGAACCGTTAATTGACTCTGAGATCATTGCCTATGGATAGGACTTATCTGGTCATGTCAGAGATTCTGTGTGGGTTCGCACTGGGTTACACCCCTTAGAAGTGGCAATGACCACAACCTTGGATTGGTGCCCGAGGAAACCTCGGTCTCCAATTGTCGGGATTACCTTCTTTCAAAACCTTTTTAGAGAGATTCAGATCAAAGCCAAGGATAGGATTAGGACAGGAGGAGAGAAAATGAGTGGATGAGGCGTGCTTTTCTGCCAAGCTAGCGCCAAAGAGAGGAGTTGGTGAACTCAGATGAGTATGGAACAAAGATTTGGAAAGAGTCTGAGGTTGAGTAAATAGGCAAGACTTGGAGTCTGATGGTTTGAAGTTTGTGGGAAACCAAAGAAGGTTTGAGCATTTTGAGAGATATGAGGGCCATTTTAAAGGTGAAAAGGGGTTTTTGTTTGGAATGTGGTCGCACCCTGGATGGGTTGCCTACGTACTCAACTCTCCGCTGAGATCAGACCTTACGTAGTTCAGCTATGTTTGGGTTTTGGAAGTTTTGATGTTTGTGGAGCTTGAGGATATTTGTAGTGTTTGAGATTTAGGAGGATTTGAAGTTTCAAGAAGTTTCGGGTTTTGGGAGGTTAGAGTCTGTGAGACGCCCAGGTCTGTGAGACATTGAAATCTCAGAATGATTGAGTCTGTGAGACGCTCGGGTCTGTGGGACATTCGAGTTCGTGAGATGTTCGAGTCTATGAGACGCTCTGGCCTGTGAGACTTTGGAAGTTTGAATGAAGTTGGAATTTGTAAGAGGATTTGAGTTTAATGCGAGTTGGAGTTTGAATGATAATTGGGTACGAAGTGATTTGGAGTTTTGAAGATGATTTGAGTGTGTGAGGCAATTGATGTTTGGGTGGAGATCCCGGGTTTTAAAATTTGAGGTTTTGAAAGTGATTGAGGAAAATCATTTTATTGTAAAAGGGCGGATAATCCTGAGGGATTACCCTATGACCCCCTCGAACACGACACTTAATTAATGTAAGTGCCGAGGCTCGAAGGATGGGGCAATGTATTTATGTCGAAAACTAGGGTTTAGGGAGAAGCACCATGAATGAGATGCCCTCGGTCAAACCCTAATAACGTCTCTAACTCCCGGGTTTTAAAACGTTAAAACTGAAAATATTGAAATCGAGTGGAAGGGAGTTAGACGATTCTGAAATCCCGGCTGCAACTAGGAAGGCCGTTACTTCCCTAGCGCCCCGCCTTGTAGAAATCTAGGCTGCAATTAGGGGAGGTTTGTCACCCTAATGCCCCGCCTAAAGAGATCCAGACTGCGACAAGGGAGGTTATGACCCCAGTGCCCCGCCTCAGATTTTATTTTAGGAAGGAGACAAGTGATGTCTAACTAGGAGGAAAGTGTTTGAAAGTGTTAGACATTTCATGTTCCCTGAAAACGATATTTTTAGTTTAAAACTGAGTTGGAAAATGTTTGGAGTTGTTCGGAACTCTCGATGAAGAAACACTGATTTTGAGAAAGGTTTTTAGGAGAAAACTTTCTGTATATGTGAGAAGAACTTTCTGCAATAGAGAAGAGTTTTCTGTGATGTGAGAAGAGTCTTTCCTTTTTTAATTCCACAAAATGGTTTCTTTTGAAAACTTGCTGAAGTTTGAATAAAATGATGGTTTGAAATTCTTTTTGGGTTTTTTGAACGTCATTTACAAACTGGGTTTGAATTGGTTTGAAGTTGATTTGGATTTGAAGTTTGATTTGGATTTGAAGTTTGATTTGGATTTGAAGTTTGATTTGGATTTGAAGTTTGATTTGGATTTGAAGTTTGATTTGGATTTGAAGTTTGATTTGGGTTTGGGTTTGATAATGGGCCGATTGGGTTTGGGCTTATTAATGGGCCGATTGGGCTTTGAAATCAGATTTCTAAGATGGGCTGATTGAAGAATTAGTAGGCTTAAATCATGCCTGAGTGAAAATTATTTGGATTTACAAGTGAATTGGATTTTTGTTGATTGTACATTTTTCTGAAATTAGGGGATGATTTGGAAAATCTTAAAGAAAACGGGTACTCCTCAAATGGACCGTGTCTAGGACCCGTATGCATTGAGGATACCCAAACCTAAGTTTTTCTACAGTGGGCCTCAATGGTCCACAAGAGGGCAACCTAATGGGCTTTCTAGGGCTTCCTATTTGTTTTAGGCCTCTATATTGGGCTGGGCCCAACAATTATCATGCTAAAAATCTATAACATGTAATGTATAACCAAAACAAATAATATGAAATGACAACATCGAAGGTGGATAAGCGACAAATATATCACAAAATTCCAATCGGAAAGTGGGCATACGCATGGGCTTTCTCCTCCTACCTTTTCCTTGATGGTTTTGAATTGAACCTAGATAATAAGTGCCTAAACAAGAGATTCTTAAACCATTTTTTATTAACTACCCCTTTTTTATATATATATTTGTTTTTAGCCTCCATTTGGGCTAACAATTAGCCACGCGAATAGAAAAGCAGATTGCCAATTCATAATGTCCGATTAAAATCACACAACAACAACAAAAGGACATTTAAGTAGTAAAAATACCAAAACAGTGTACAATTGCAGCGTGCAGTGTAATTGGGAGCATTGAACCAGACATATACAATATATACATTCTTAAGCGAATGTACATCAAACTCGGAGAGTGACAGTTATTCAAGTTAGAATAGAGTACCAGACAATGAGCAGCTCTTCCCTGTAAAAGAAAAAAACATAAAAGTCCAGCAAGCAAAACAAGCAAACGCATCAGTTATACAAAGAAATCAAATGGACAGAGGAAGCAAGTGAATAGGATAGACCACGGATGCCCCATGTCGTGGGTGAGCCCCTCTTAGTTTCTTATCAGAAACAACATATTCAAACGGCTGTCAAGGTTGCAAATGAAATATGTCGGCCAGATCAACTAATTCCCACCAGAGGTATCGAAAACCTGTGAGAAACTCAAACGGACAACTATATAGTGAAATATGAACATATCTTTCGTACAGAGTAAATCGACCTCGCATGTCAAATATTGAATCAAAATCAGACTTGGCTTGATGGAATCTCAGCAGGAGCTAAATAAACGATTTAAACTAACAACAAACGGTTACAGCAAGGAGGAGGCATAAGCCTTTTGCTTCGATCAGAGTAAAAATAATCCAATAGCAGCCAGCGATTACCAATCTATGAACCTTGGACAAGCCTCAATGAACCTCGAATCCTCCCATCGGAGGAATAGGTTACATGCACGAATGTAAAAGAACGATGAGGGTGGAGCATGCATGGTGACTGTTGCGACTGCTGGGCTTATCAAAGACACTCGAACCCGTCATGAGTTGAGCATCAACCAAACCAGTAAAGTTATAAATAACTGAAGGGAAAGGAGAAACAGTGATAGATAGCATTATAAGATGTACGGGTGATGGGGAAAGACGGCGTTGACGTCGGAAACATATAAACATATTTCCGGAATAGCTTACAGGGCCAGCTGCCTTCCTCAGCTTCATTCGACAAAAACAAAAGACAGTCGACGACACAGCAGGGGTAAATGTAACAATGAGCTAAATGATTTTCATTTTAACTGAGAATAGCAGAACCACTTACTCTGGCGATCGAATCGGTGGGACAGGATTTTAGGCAAAAGTCTCGTTGAACTGGGATGGGGTTTTAGAAATTTTGAGAGATGGAAGGAGATGTGTATTCCTCGTCACCAGATTTTCGTAAGCAAAGGAGATGGGTGGAGGAGAAGATGGGTGAGTGATGTTGGCGACGATTTCTGAGGGGAAGGGAAGGATCTCGACTGGCCCTTCTATGGTTTCGGAGAAAGAAAGGAAGAGGATGGGCGGATGATTTGGTGATGAAGATGGTTGATGATGGAGGTAGATGACGATGGTGACGATTCTACATTCGAAGACTAAGAATGGGTAGCATCGGCTGGGTTTCAGTAGAGAAGAAGAGGATGAAAGCGTCGGGTATGAAGAGAATGGAGGCGGCGTCGTCCTCACTAGGTTTAGATGTTAGGGCTTTTTATAAAACTGGGAATAGGGTTAGGGTTTAGTGCTAGTTTCAGGGTCGGGTTTGACCCACGGTCAAACGGGTCTTGTTTGGTTGAAAAGGGTATGACTCAAAAAAATAAAAACGTCCTCTCTTCTCATTGAGGGAATCGAACCTGGGACCACATGCCTCTCTTCAGAAGACACTAACCAGCTGAGCTAGCGCGAAACTCAATGCATAAGTGTGAAAATTAACATTTGAGCTAACACCAGCTGAAAGAAAATTAAATGCTCCACCAAGATTCGAACCCGAGATCTACTTAGACAAATGCACTAACTAATTATGCTAACTCAAGACTCAACATACAAAGGTGTAAAATAATAATAAGATAAGTAAATAAAACAAAATGAATTGGTTTAAAACCGGATTATTGTTTGAAAGTCCATTTTTGGAAAATCGTGTTTTATAAAATGCTTTGAAAAAGGTTATAAAATAACGGTTTCGTTATGGCACGCACGCTAATATGTTTTGAAAAAGAAAGGCGACGACCCCTCTTATTATTTCGAAATTTGCTTTATGGGGTGAGAATTTTTGGTGTCTACAGATGGCTCCCCTTGATTCAATTCTACAAGCCCTTGTAGAATTGGATCAAGGTTGACGGGGCGCCAAAAATTCTCACAATGGTTTAGTGGTGCATAAGGATGCGACCGTGAGTGTGTGAATGTGATTGAAAGTACGAGGACTTATGACGAGCCTCAGTTAGACCTCTTGACATCTAACTCTAGGACTTATGATGAGCCTAGGGTACTAACAATAGGGTTGATTCAGGGTGCACGAGGACTTAGGAGTGCCTCAACTGGACCTCTTGATATCCAGTCCTAGGGCTTATGACGGGCCTAGAATGCGATTGAGAGTACGAGGACTTAGGAGTGCCTCAACTAGACCTCTTGATATCTAGCTATAGGACTTGTGACGAGCCTATAATACTAACAACCCGATTTGGTTTAAGGTGCACGAGGGCTTAGGAGTGCCTCAACTGGACCTCTTGATATCCAGTCCTAGGGCTTAGGATGAGCCTAGAATGCGATTGAAAGTACCACACTAGTAGCGTAATAGCTGCCTAGCAGGTGGATATGAAACGATCTCGCACTAGTAGCGTAATAGCTTGCCTAGTGGAGGAAAATGTGGGACCGTACTAGTAGCGTAATAGCTGCCTAGCAGGTGGATATGAAACGATCTCGCACTAGTAGCGTAATAGCTGCCTAGTGGAGGAAAATGTGGGACCGTACTAGTAGCGTAATAGCTGCCTAGCAGGCGGATATGAAACGATCTCGCACTAGTAGCGTAATAGCTGCCTAGTGGAGGAAAATGTGGGACCGTACTAGTAGCGTAATAGCTGCCTAGCAGGCGGATATGAAACGATCTCGCACTAGTAGCGTAATAGCTGCCTAGTGGAGGAAAATGTGGGACCGTACTAGTAGCGTAATAGCTGCCTAGCAGGCGGATATGAAACGATCTCGCACTAGTAGCGTAATAGCTGCCTAGTGGAGGAAAATGTGGGACCGTACTAGTAGCGTAATAGCTGCCTAGCAGGCGGATATGAAACGATCTCGCACTAGTAGCGTAATAGCTGCCTAGTGGAGGAAAATGTGGGACCGTACTAGTAGCGTAATAGCTGCCTAGCAGGCGGATATGAAACGATCTCGCACTAGTAGCGTAATAGCTGCCTAGTGGAGGAAAATGTGGGACCGTACTAGTAGCGTAATAGCTGCCTAGCAGGCGGATATGAAACGATCTCGCACTAGTAGCGTAATAGCTGCCTAGTGGAGGAAAATGTGGGACCGTACCAGTAGCGTAATAGCTGCCTAGCAGGTTGTGAGGATTTGATTGTGAACGAACTTTGTGGGTACATGCAAATGATCTACGATGTAAGATGTCCAAGAATAAATGTGTTAATTGAATCAAACTCCCTGTTTGTGGATGTAGATTTCTGTGTGAGCAGACGGCTCCAGAGTTGTTTCAAATTTTGAGACTACTTTGGCATGTGGTGATGGCTCCGGTATGAACTGATGGCTCCAGATTACGTTGATAGCCCCAGTGCGGTCGGGTGGCTCCAGTGTGGTCGGAGGGCTCCGACATGATTCATGACCCCATTATGAGCAACGGCTCTGGGGTGGTTAGTGGGTTTCGATTTGAATTGAGATTTTGAGTCGAATGGTGGGTTGATGTGATTGGTGGACTGTGTCGTGTTTGACGTATTTTAATGTGGTAGATAAATTCTTGGTCATGTATGGACGGCTTCGGCCCGGTTATGACTTCAGGGTTCTCTCATGATGGCTCCAGGATAGCTCAGGATGGCTCCGGAAAGGGCTGCAAGATGGCTCAATTTGGTGATAGCGAGGAAGAAAGGGGCATTTCTCCTTTGAGGTGGTCGCACCCTGGGCGGGCTGCCTACGTACTCAATTCCGAATTGAGATCAGACCTGACGTAGTTCGAACTTTGTAGGCAAAGCCCTGGTGATGAAATGGCTCGTGTATAGTCTTGAAGTCTCTAGGACGGTCTCAACGTTTGAGGATGGCTCTCGCATGGCTCTAGTTTGGTTTTGGATATGATGTTGATGAGGCCCGATGACGCTGGATGGCTCCGGGAAGATCGTCGTATGGCTCCGGATGGCCTCGGTTTTGATTTCTTTTGATTTTGAGTTGAGCTTCGATAGCGGGAAACTGAAGTCGACCTTCCACGAGACTAGGCATGGTTCTTACCAGTCGGATGTTGAAAATGAAGTGGTTATGATGCATGCAAATGCTAACTGCTAGATACGATGCAAAATGTGTATGCAATTTTTGGAGAGAAGGTACGGTCCTATCTCTATTAATATGAGGTTTACGAATATAAGACATCTTCAGTTTGATCTTGAGTGATTGTTGAGCTAGAATGCGTGAATCACTTTCCTCTCACGGAGGGATATGGGTCAATCTTTCATGAGTATGGCTGTGTGTGCAAATGGTGTGATGATGCTCTCGATGCTCGGAGCAGTATTTTCCTTAGAATTTCCTTCGAGGTTCTGGACTTTCCCATCCTTACAAGTTCCTTCCTACAATGGGTAGGTTGTTCATGATTTGGTGCTTAGACTGAAGATTCACTCGCACTCATAAGACCTTGTGGGGTAAGGTCACGCTCATACGCTCATGGTCCCTTTGGTATGACAGGACATGTTGATAACAAGTACGAAGCTTATGATTCATGTTTCAGATCTGATACTTTCCAGTTAACGCTCATTGACTTACGAGTCAGAGGTCTTTTATTGGGTTATAACGGGGCTGAGGGGTATGATTGTGTGCCACATGGGACTGGAGGATTTATTTGGAAGCTGGAAGCTGTGGATTTGGCGCAATAGAGGATATGTTTCACCTTTGCCATGGGTGGAATGATTGGACGGGTTTTTGATAACCTTTTCGTTTTTTTCTTCGGGACATCATTGGTCCTTTTGATTCGGTTT
Organism: Limonium bicolor; assembly: GCA_023374045.1. Classification (NCBI taxonomy): domain Eukaryota; kingdom Viridiplantae; phylum Streptophyta; class Magnoliopsida; order Caryophyllales; family Plumbaginaceae; genus Limonium; species Limonium bicolor. Next base: position 324,637,772 of record CM041776.1, on the reverse strand, counting down.
TGCTCCTTGCCTTTTCTGGAGTTCGATTTGAACTTTCTTCTGATTTTATTTTTTGAAATTGATTTGTTCATCAACTTCTCAAGCGTTCTCAGCTTTTGTATTTTGCTTTCCATCAGATTCGGAGTTGCATTGACTCATCGATCTTCTTGAACATTTTTGGTGTTTGACCTTGGGAGTTTCATTGACTCACTACTTTTCTTGAACATTTCATTTGTTGTTTTTTGTGAAGATGGTGGGGAGGGGCCATGGCTCCGGCTCCTTCAGATCCTCTATTGCAAGGGCAAGTAAGTGTATGTGGGAGGGCATGTTGTGGAGTTTTTTCCTTGTAGAAAAAAGTTTTTCATGAAAGGCTCAGCGGGGCTCACTAAAGTTTATTACAGGGCAGTCGAAGCTTTTGGTTTTGTGAAATTTTATGTTCCTAAGTGCCTCATCATTCTTATTAGTCAATGATTGTTTTCTTACTACTCTCGGATCTTGCATGAATCACAGTTCGTGTTTTGCTATCGACATTGATCTCACTCTAAATTTCACTCTCCCTGTGCTGAAGGAAAGCACAAGTCGCTCATGGTTTTACCTCGATTGGCTCTCTCTACTTCCCTCATCGCTCAGTGATTGTCCAAAACATTCATTTGGAATTCAAGGAAAATACCACTCTTCGCACACTACACTCACTTGGTTTGTGGTGCTGGTTTTTGATTAGACCCTTGTGTTCATTGACGGTCGAGAGTTTAATGGTTCACGCACTCTATTCATCAATCTCTCAAGATTTTCACCAAAAATGTCGCTTCGATACGAATATATGCAAATGCAACTATCTACAATGCAATTTATTTTGGTAACATGGATTACTATGTATAAGATGCATGAAATGCTGAAAAATGATGAATGGAAATGGTTGACTTTGGATTTTGACCGAATGATTTTTTTGTCCTATGGTTTTCTTTTGGATGCAATACATGCGTGGTAAGGCTACACCTAATCTCGCTTGAGTCTGTTTCAGTTGAGGATCCACGATGTTCATCTCGCCAATAATGGTTCTTTAGGCGGTCAATTGCTGAGTGGGTCCCGAAGAAACATGACCCCACATGTTTTAGCTGCAAATCAACCTTGACCGCTTAAGGAGTGGTAATCCCCATATTGCGCCCAGTCAACATGATAAAACTATCTTGTTCTTCCTGTGACTCCTGGATAGGTCAAACAAAAGGGGAGGGATGGGATGCAACCCTTCAAACACTTTCATTACAAAACATGACTCAACTACTTTCTGTCACTATCGTCACGATGAACACATGGTCCTGCATGGATCGGTGAAGCCTCAGGAAAGTGCGCCTTCGTGGTCTAGGATGAACGTCTCAGCTCTAAAGAAGATACCTCTCCTTTGTCTATCAGCTCTTGGATTGCGTTCTTTAGTGTGGTACACTCATCGGTGGTGTCCCCGATTCTATGATAGTCGCAGTATTCATGCAATGTGGCCCAAGTTTCTTGATTCTTTGACCTTGTATTAAAAAGTGCTAGATGACCTTCCTCGACTAATATTTTCAATGCTTCGCTGAGCGACATTCCGAGGTTCGAAACTTGTCCCTGTGAGCTTTGTCTGAGTGTACGTTCCCTTCTTTCCAAGATTTCGGGTTGCTCTGTCAATTTGATTTCAGTGTCCTCCAAAACAATCACGGCCGCCATCAATCGTTTGAAGTCACAAATCCCTAGATATCTCAGCCGGCATTGGTACTCTTCTCTCAGGCCAGAAATCACCATTCGTATTTGCTCTCCTCAGTGGGTCGATTATTCATTTGCCCAGCCTTCACCCTCCATCTTTCTATGAATTCCCTCACAGTTTCGCCATGGTTTTGTCGGGTGATTTCTAAATCTCTGTGTGTAACTTCATGATGAAAGTTACCACCGTATTGAGTGAGAAATTCAAAGTACAGGTCTTTGCTTGACTTTCCTTTTGATCTAGGCCCATAATCCAAGAGTAGCGGGTCCCTGTAAGTAGAATCTAAAGCATGCAGCCTTCATCTCATCAGATAAACCATGTAGATCCATGAGCTTGTCATATTTGTCAACGTGATGCCTTGGGTTACCAATTCCTTCATACTTCTCCAATTCAGGCAAACTTAGGCCTTTGTGTAGTCGAGATCCAGCATATGGATTAGTTGGTCCCAACCCATTGATTCAAAGCGTCGGGTCCGTTCTATCTCTTGTATTTCTGTCCTCAACTCTTCCATTAATTCCTTCTTTAGGGTCGTCCTGAGATTGGTCTTTGATGAAGGTAGAGGCAATCTGGGAGTGGTTATCATAAAGAGAACGAGGGAGTTGGAAGGCTTCTGGGCAGAGATGTTGGTCAAACTTTGATGGCTGAGGAAGTATTTGTCGTGGAGAGGTGTGATTTTGTGCGGGCGAGGAGATACTTAAACCGGATGTGCAACGAGTGATGATGAGGTTTGGTGGTTTCCTGCATCATGGATCATCTGCGATTGCTGATTTCCTATAGTGGCAATTGGGTTTCTTGGGGCTGAACTGCATACAAGCGAAAGAGGCATGTTTGGCACTTCTGGGATTTGGACAGAGAGTGTGTGGGTCCATCGCTTGAAACTCATAGGCATCATATGCAGAGTAAGTTGGAGACTCCTTGTAACTGCTATCTGACCCTGAATGGGCCCTATTTGTTCTTCTTTGGATAAATTCTTCTTCTTTCTTCAGTTTTTCTCCAAGTCATCAGCAAGGTCATGGATCAATCTTCGTGAACAAATCGACCTTCAAATGTTTGATCACGTCGAAGGGCTCGCTCCATCTTTTCTGCCGTTGCTATAGGTAGACTGGTCTTCTTTCTTTCTAGTTGCCAACTGTCACGAACACCTGCATGCACAAGGATTAGAATGAAGAAGAGGTAAATCAGTATGCTTTGTTGAACAAAATTTGTTGTGTGATGAATGTGAATGAATGCTTGTGCGAAACGATTTATCTTGAAAATGTTGAGAGATAGGCGTCACTTTATCTCATCAAATTTTTTTTAAAGGGGGTGTATCTGTAGACCACCGCAAATTTCACCCCCATAAGCAAAGTTTATGAATGGCATATAGATGTGAGGGGTCATCCCTTATTCGCTCTTTTTATTATACGTGCATGCCAAAAGAAACCAAATTTTAGAAAACATTTTGAAAACGCGTGTTTTCAAAGTGGTGGATTTTCTCAATATAAACTTTGACACTCAGTCATTCGCAAATAAATGGGGAGTAGGGGAACTCTATACACATTGATCTAAATAAATTCAAAGGGTTGTATAACCTATACACCTAATCTATTTAGAAATGGACGAGGGAGAAAAGAATCATCGGGGAAAACCTATACATCATCAATCCTAAAAAGTCATTAAAATGGGGAATTTTGAGCTAAACTTCTTCTGAACTCCTCTGGTCCGTCTTCGGGCTTCTGAATGACTACTCACGTTCGGCTTCCTGGCTGGCTGCTCGCTCGTCTTTGGATTCTTGACCGATGCTCGCTCATCTTCGGGCTCTTAACCGGCTGCTGGCTCGTGTTCGGGCTCTTGACCAGCTGCTGGCTCGTTTGCAGGCCTTTGCAGCGAAGCAAAGCTGTGATCAAACAAAACGGGTTGGTGTTCTTCAGATTTTCAACAATTTGAACTCGAACCGGTGTCACTAGTCTTTATGTCGCTTGACTCGAGTTGGTGCTCCTTTGATTTTGTATTTGAACGTTTGGTGTTGGTCTTCCTGTCGCTCGGCTAGCTCCACGGCAGGTGCGCCTCTGGCTTTCGGCTCGATCCGCTAGTTAATCTTCAAGGGGAATGAGGGACAGTTTTTGAGAAAGGAAAAGTGAATGATCGAGCCCAAATCTTATGTGAAAATCCACCACTTTTGTGAAAACACGAAATGACTAGTACGCTCCACAGTAATGACCGCTGCTCCTGAAGGTAGGTTGAACTTCAAAAATAACGGTCACAACATGGGGACTAAATCATTTATTTTGAAATACGTTTGTGAAATTCAATTTTGAAAACTATTTCTGAAAACTATTTTAAAAAATCATGTAGGTGAAGAATGTTGTTTAGAATTCGTTTGTAAAGTAGGTTTTCGAAATCAATTTCTTGAAATTTCTTGAAAATTCTTTCGGAAATAGCATTTTAGTGAAATAGACCTTTTAAAGGAGAATTGACAAATTTTGAAAACCCCGTTTATGAGTAAATATTTTGTGGAACTTTAAATTAAACGAGCTCGTAAAACAGCTTTTAGGGACATGCAAACGAGAATTCCGAAACTTAAAACGGATCGTCTTTAAAAGTGGTTTGCACACATGTATAACATAAAGTAAATCGTGGCTATATTTGATGTGGAGTTGTAAGTGTTAATGTTGGGATAATCACTTTCCAGGTCAATTATGACTCCGTCTCACCGGGGGAACCGTCGTCCCTTCACTATCATCTCTCGGGGTTTTTTCTCTGCTATGCCTTTATGGGGCACGTTATCAAGAAAGTCCGGAGTGCTTAAGTTCGAAAGGTCAGGACACCCGAAGTGATAAGGAAACACACCACGGCCAGTGATGATCCGACAACACCCCCACTTTTCAGGAAACTCTGGGAAGTATTGCATGGGAACGGGTCTCTCGTCATCTGCACGGTCAGGTGTGTCTAAAGTCCAAATTATTCACTGACTACGTTGTGCCATGTATGGGTATCCGTAAATACGGGATCCTCTATGGACGTGTAGCGTGACATTGGGCTTAGAGACACCCGTGGTGCAAAGGAACAATGGAGAACTGAGCCCATGCAATCTTCAGGGCAAGATAGAAGGGTGGTCAGACAGGCGGCATACAAAGGGGGTGACTACCCGTAAGCCCATCTTAGACACCGGATAAGGCAGCTGGACACTGAAGGCTCATGGCTCACTATATGCTGGTTTAGACTCGGGTAATGGAGGATATTTTGGATCATGAGCTTCAAGGCGTTGGTCTTGGACCGTATTACCTCGTGGGTTAACTCCTTCTAGGAAGGACCCAACTCATGGGGAACCAACGTGGACCGATTGGGATCCCGTGACTCGTGGACAAATCGGGTGACACAGAGGAATGCATGTCCTATGCTACCCAATGCAACAATGGGTTGACTCCTTCTAGGAAGGCCCCATTTACAAAAGCAATAAATATTAGGTCATGCATGAAGAGCAGTAATCATAAAAGTAACACACAACAATAAACACACAAAAGTGAAGCATGCAAATGGTAAAGCACACATATGGCACTCAAGGCCAATCTCGAACTCTGAACTCTCATCCTAACTATCCTCTCAGTGCACACTCTAAGTGTGGAGTAGAGTAGTCCTAGCGGCTTTAGAATGAATCTCTTGAAGGTTTTGAAAGAAGTTGGGGAATCCTGACAATTTTGAACGGAGTTCAGTCTTTCTTGAGTTTGAGAAAACTTACTCAAGTTTTCCCCAGCAGAGTCGCCATTCTGTGGAGGGTGATTTTTCGGTATGAGGGGGGTCTATAAATGTGGTCTGACTGATTAGCCTAGATCATAGAAATGCCATTCTGTGGAGGGTGAAAACCCGTTATTCTGGCATCCCTCAAATACCTACTACATCGTCCGTCTTTCCCAGTGAAGCTTGCTTGGAGACAAATATGCTAGTGAGCACCACACCCGCTCTCAATGGGCTCCACGCGGACTTATGCCTCTATAAGGCGAAATTGACTAGAGTCGCCACCTAGTTTGACCTAAGATACTAGGAAGGAAGGGAATGAGGGTTCAAGAACCGTTGGTGACTCTGATTGTTGCTTATGGATAGGGCTTATTTGGTCGTTACAGAGATTCCATTGTGGGTTCGTACTGGGTTACACCCCTCAGAAGTGGCAACGACCACGACTTCGGATTGGTGCCCGAGGAAACCTCGGTCTCCAATTATCAGGATTGTCTTCTTTCAAAACCTTATTGAAGAGATTCATTTAAAAGCCAAGGATAAGATTAGGACAGGAGGAAAGGATACGAGTGGATGAGGCGAGTTTTCCTGCCAAGCTAGTACCAAGAAAAAGGATTGTTGAATTCGAATAAGTATAGAATGAAAGATTGGGGAAAGTGTGAGGTTGAGTGAATATACAAGACTTGGAGTATGACGGTTTGAAATTTGTGGGAACCGAAGAAGGTTTGAGTGTTTTGAGAGACATAAGAGCACCTCAAAGGGGAAAGGGGTTTTTGTTTGGAATGGGGTCGCACCCTAGATGGGCTGCCTACGTACTCAACTCCCTGTTGAGATTAGACCTTACGTAGTTCAGGTGGTTTTGGAGATGTTGAAGTTTCAGTTGAGGGGGTAGTCTGTGAGGTGCTTAGGTCTATAGACGCTTGAAACCTTGAGACGTCGAAGTCTGTGAGACACTCGGATCTGTGGGACACTCGGTCTATGAGATGCTCTGGTCTGTGAGACATTCGAGTTCGTGAGATGTTCGAGTCCATGAGGCGCTCGGCCTGTGAGACTTTGAAGTTTGAATGAAGTTGGAATTTGTAAGAGGATTTGAGTTTTATGCGAGTTGGAGTTTGGAATGATGATTTAGGTATGAAGTGATTTGGAGTTTTGAAGATTATTTGAGTGTGTGAGGCAATTGGCATTTGAATAGAGATCCCGAGTTTTTTTTTTTTTGAGGTTGAAAGTGATTGAGGAAATCATTTTATTGCAAAAGGGCGGATAATCCCGATGGATTTCCCTATGTACCCCCTCGAACACGACACTTAATTAATGGTAAGTGCCGAGGCTCGAAAGATGGGGCAATGTATTTATGTCGAAAACTAGGGTTTAGGGAGAAGCACCATGAATGAGATGCCCTCGGTCAAACCCTAATAACGTCTCTAACTCCCGGTTTTAAAACGTTAAACTGAAAATATTGAAATCGAGTGGAAGGGAGTTAGACGATTCTGAAATCCCGGCTGCAACTAGGAAGGCCGTTACTTCCCTAGCCCCGCCTTGTAGAAGTCTAGGCTGCAATTAGGGGAGGTTTGTCACCCTAATGCCCCGCCTAAAGAGATCCAGACTGCGACAAGGGAGGTTATGACCCCAGTGCCCCGCCTCAGATTTTATTTTAGGAAGGGAGACAAGTGATGTCTAACTAGGAGGAAAGTGTTTTTGAAAGTGTTAGACATTTCATGTTCCCTGAAAACGTTTATTTTTAGTTTAAAACTAAGTTGGAAAATGTTTGGAGTTGTTCGGAACTCTCGATGAAGAAACACTGATTTTGAGAAAGGTTTTAGGAGAAAACTTTCTGTATATGTGAGAAGAACTTTCTGCAATAGAGAAGAGTTTTCTGTGATGTGAGAAGAGTCTTTCCTTTTTAATTCCACAAAATGGTTTCTTTTGAAAATTGCTGAAGTTTGAATAAAATGATGGTTTGAAATTCTTTTTGGGTTTTTTGAACGTCATTTACAAACTGGGTTTGAATTGGTTTGAAGTTGATTTGGATTTGAAGTTTGATTTGGATTTGAAGTTTGATTTGGATTTGAAGTTTGATTGGGTTTGGTTTTGATAATGGGCCGATGGGTTTGGGCTTATTAATGGGCCGATTGGGCTTTGAAATCAGATTTCTAAGATGGGCTGATTGAAGAATTAGTAGGCTTAAATCATGCCTGAGTGAAAATTATTTGGATTTACAAGTGAATTGGATTTTTGTTGATTGTATATTTTTTCTGAAATTAGGGGATGATTTGGAAAATCTTAAAGAAACGGGTACTCCTCAAATGGACCGTGTCTAGGACCCGTATGCATTGAGGATACCCAAACCTAAGTTTTTCTACAGTGGGCCTCAATGGTCCACAAGAGGGCACCTAATGGGCTTTCTAGGGCTTCCTATTTGTTTTAGGCCTCTATATTGGGCTGGGCCCAACAATTATCATGCTAAAAATCTATAACATGTAATGTATAACCAAAACAAATAATATGAAATGACAACATCGAAGGTGGATAAGCGACAAATATATCACAAAATTCCAATCGGAAAGTGGGCATACGCATGGGCTTTCTCCTCCTACCTTTCCTTGATGGTTTTGAATTGAACCTAGATAATAAGTGCCTAAACAGAGATTCTTAAACCATTTTTATTAACTACACCCCTTTTTTATATATATATTTGTTTTTAGCCTCCATTTGGGCTAACAATTAGCCACGCGAATAGAAAAGCAGATTGCCAATTCATAATGTCCGATTAAAATCACACAACAACAACAAAAGGACATTTAATAGTAAAAATACCAAAACAGTGTACCAATTGCAGCGTGCAGTGTAATTGGGAGCATTGAACCAGACATATACATATATATACATTCTTAAGCGAATGTACATCAAACTCGGAGAGTGACAGTTATTCAAGTTAGAATAGAGTACCAGACAATGAGCAGCTCTTCCCTGTAAAAGAAAAAAACATAAAAGTCCAGCAAGCAAAACAAGCAAACGCATCAGTTATACAAAGAAATCAAATGGACAGAGGAAGCAAGTGAATAGGATAGACCACGGATGCCCCATGTCGTGGGTGAGCCCCTCTTAGTTTCTTATCAGAAACAACATATTCAAACGGCTGTCAAGGTTGCAAATGAAATATGTCGGCCAGATCAACTAATTCCCACCAGAGGTATCGAAAACCTGCTGAGAAACTCAAACGGACAACTATATAGTGAAATATGAACATATCTTTCGTACAGAGTAAATCGACCTCGCATGTCAAATATTGAATCAAAATCAGACTTGGCTTGATGGAATCTCAGCAGGAGCTAAATAAACGATTTAAACTAACAACAAACGGTTACAGCAAGGAGGAGGCATAAGCCTTTTGCTTCGATCAGAGTAAAAATAATCCAATAGCAGCCAGCGATTACCAATCTATGAACCTTGGACAAGCCTCAATGAACCTCGAATCCTCCAATCGGAGGAATAGGTTACATGCACGAATGTAAAAGAATGAGGGTGGAGCATGCATGGTGACTGTTGCGACTGCTGGGCTTATCAAAGACACTCGAACCCGTCATGAGTTGAGCATCAACCAAACCAGTAAAGTTATAAATAACTGAAGGGAAAGGAGAAACAGTGATAGATAGCATTATAAAGATGTACGGGTGATGGGGAAAGACGGCGTTGACGTCGGAAACATATAAACATATTTCCGGAATAGCTTACAGGGCCAGCTGCCTTCCTCAGCTTCATTCGACAAAAACAAAAGACAGTCGACGACACAGCAGGGGTAAATGTAACAATGAGCTAAATGATTTTCATTTTAACTGAGAATAGCAGACCACTTACTCTGGCGATCGAATCGGTGGGACAGGATTTTAGGCAAAAGTCTCGTTGAACTGGGATGGGGTTTTAGAAATTTTGAGAGATGGAAGGAGATGTGTATTCCTCGTCACCAGATTTTCGTAAGCAAAGGATGGGTGGAGGAGAAGATGGGTGAGTGATGTTGGCGACGATTTCTAAGGGAAGGGAAGGATCTCGACTGGCCCTTCTATGGTTTCGGAGAAGAAAGGAAGAGGATGGGCGGATGATTTGGTGATGAAGATGGTTGATGATGGAGGTAGATGACGATGGTGACGATTCTACATTCGAAGACTAAGAATGGGTAGCATCGGCTGGGTTTCAGTAGAGAAGAAGAGGATGAAAGCGTCGGGTATGAAGAGAATGGAGGCGGCGTCCGTCCTCACTAGGTTTAGATGTTAGGGCTTTTTATAAAACTGGGAATAGGGTTAGGGTTTTAGTGCTAGTTTCAGGGTCGGGTTTGACCCACGGTCAAACGGTCTTGTTTGGTTGAAAAGGGTATGACTCAAAAAAATAAAAACGTCCTCTCTTCTCATTGAGGGAATCGAACCTGGGACCACATGCCTCTCTTCAGAAGACGCTAACCAGCTGAGCTAGCGCGAAACTCAATGCATAAGTGTGAAAATTAACATTTGAGCTAACACCAGCTGAAAGAAAATTAAATGCTCCACCAAGATTCGAACCCGAGATCTACTTAGACAAATGCACTAACTAATTATGCTAACTCAAGACTCAACATACAAAGGTGTAAAATAATAATAGATAAGTAAATAAAACAAAATGAATTGGTTTAAAACCGGATTATTGTTTGAAACCATTTTTGGAAAATCGTGTTTTATAAATGCTTTGAAAAGGTTATAAAATAACGGTTTCGTTATGGCACGCACGCTAATATGTTTTGAAAAAGAAAGGCGACGACCCCTCTTATTATTTCGAAATTTGCTTTATGGGGTGAGAATTTTTGGTGTCTACAGTTGGTGCTACACGCCGTTAACCACCCACGTGGCTAACAAGGCTAATACATATACCTAAAATTGTATCGGTCTGATGGACTTGATTCCCGAGCAACAACACACTACTATCCCATTCCATTAACAACAACCAATATACATATACAATCCAACTGTACCGAGTATTTACCAACTGATGCCGATAACAATTTCGGTCTTACAACACCTACAATACATACACAATTTAAATGGCTACCCATGTTCAACCGGCTACCCCGTCCTACTCTCGAATGGCTTCCAGCTCCTTGTACCTGAAATAGAATTGGAAGAAAGGGTGGCCCCCAAGGGGCTCAGCACCTTTGCGGGTATGGTAATCCCGCAGCCCGCATGCTACCGGGCCACGCACAACTAATTGTCGTCTTAGCATGCGGTTGATTATATTTGAATCATGCATGTAAACTATCAACACACAACACATCACATTCCACCACAATGGGCTCAACAAACAGATAACACATCCATACTTCATAAGTCACTCATTGTGTTCATTAACCCTAGAGTGTTTCTCCTCTAATGGAGCTACTTCCTTAATAGACGATACTTACCCAATAATCGGGTTATCCATAAACGTCTCTTTCATAAACTGGGATTCAAATCCATGATCCACATACACCACATAACAACACTTTTCACGTTTCAACGTGCACATAACATAACATCGCAAATAACATTGCAGTACATCAACAACACATAACATAACGGGCACGGATCTCTCTAGGAACCGCCCCAAACATAGTTAGTTCATTGGGAGAGCCTAGAGGATGCTGTCAAACTCATGCTAAGCTCGTTTACATAACTCGTTACCGTCCTGTTAGGCGAACGGATAACTTAACATAAAGATGGATCGGGTTTAGTGACCCGAACACAACATACATAATCCCCAAAAGACGTGAGTCATGAGCCTTGGTTAAGCTCAGGGGTGATCGAAGACCAGTGAAGGAAAACAACCAACAGAGAGGAAGCTGAAGAAACTGTATACAACAACTCCCAAACAACGCGCGACCGGAACAACCAGATTCCTCACCCCCCATAATATATAAATATTCACAATAAAGACTCTGCTGTGGAACCTATCACACCAGCACACAATACAGTATTACAACTGAGTTAATCACACAAAGGAGGGTCACACATTCACAGTGACATCACACAACCAACTCACGCATAGCCGTGGTTAGAACGTTCCTTAGGTCGGAAACGTTATTACCGGATACCATTCTCTTACGTTTACCTAATAGTGGTTAACTAGCCTTTCATGCGCATTCGAGGTTACCGGTATCGGCACATAAACACACAACAACAATAACGAATGTAAACTCGTTTCATGATTTGTCTTATAACGTGGCAAACATACAGAAAAACACATTGGCATACAAGCCGGTGTAATCCGGTAGGACACAGGTTGCAAGAAAACCATACCTGTCACCGGGGTTTCACTCTAACGTGCCATCACATGTTCCTTGTAACATCTTTGAACAACTGGTAACATTACATTTACTTTTATTATCATCGGGGTAACATGATTGTTTAAAGTCTAATGCTCATAACTTATCCCCGTTAACTAGTTAAATAACTTCACATTTTAACTTGTTTTACCTTTTCATTTTAATAAAACTGTTCCCCCACTAAATTGTCATTATAACTCACTTAACATGTCCTTAACAATCTTATAACATCATTACTTAATAATCCTCATCATCCTATAACCTTAAACAATGTTTTTGGTCCGACCGACCTTACCGACCGACCTTACACAAGGTCGGTCCATTCCAGAACATATTACCGTCAAAAATTCTACTCCGACCGACCTTGCAAGTTCGGTCCACAAGGTTGGTCTATTCCCGAGAGTTTTTCCCCCTTTGAAAACTCAGGCCCGACCGATCTTGGCAAGTTCGGTCCCAAGTTCGGTCGATTCCAGGGACTCAATTCGTACCCAAATTACAAGCCCGACTAACCTTGCAAGTCCGGTCCCTAAGGTCGTTCCATTCTAGAAACTCTTTCCGATAGTGTAAACTAAGCTCGACCGACCTTGCAGGTCCGGTCCCTAAGGTCGGTCGGCTCCAGACCTTTGTTTCTAAATTCCCATTTGACTCCAAACTTCACCTCATGTATCCTAGTATGTTCTAACCTCATTTGGGCACCTCAAACACACCTTAAGACTTCATTAAACTCCTTAAATCACCCATTAAAGATCTTCCTCAAGCATTACACAATTCTTATAAATACTAACACTTGTAGTGTTTTTCCTTAGGTTTCTAAGTGGTGTTTTATACCTATGATAATCATTATCCCAAAATGTTTCATTACCACCATTACCACTACTCCAAGGGCATTATTTCACACATACACCCCCCATACACAATCTCCTTTTACTTTCCACTAGTTCACACTTAGTCTTCACAAGGCATTATTTTTCCTTTGATCACCAAAACTTGCACAAGACTTATCATTTCATACAACATAACTTTGGTGTTTTTACAACACCCATTTGATTTCTAAATCCTCCAAGACTATGCCCAAGGCATCATAACACTTAAGAACACTATATTTCACTTGTTTCACCATCTTAACACTTAACAAATTCCTAATACCTTCTAGGTCATAAAATCTCATTAGAACACATAAACTCCTTTGTCTATCAACTAAATTTTGCCATAGCTTCTCTTGTATATTCTCACATCCAAACATTTAGGTTTTCACCTTTAATCATTCAAGAACATCTAAGTCCACCAAGAACTTTCTCACACACAAAACTTCACCAAATTTACACTACATCACAATATAGTGCATAAACTTAGATTGCTTGGCACTTAGGCCCTTAAATAACATGGCTCTTAGGCCCTTAAATTGCATAAACCTTAAACACTGAATTTCCCACATATATATTGCCTTTGACCTGCAAATACACTCAACAACACATATGCCCTTTAATAGTTTCTTGAGAGCATCTCACTAGGTCACTTGCCATTGGCTCCTTAGGTATTTTATTAAGCAAATCAAGCTCATTTTTCCTAAGGCATTTAAACTACATTTAGATAGTTTGTTTACCTCTTTTCCTTCACAAGTTTTTTCATTGTGACCCCTTGCTCCTTCTTTGATAGAAAACCGGCAAGGCTTTGATTGCTCGTCAAACTTATAATCAATCTACAAGCAAGGTAATGAGTATTCAAGCTTCATGCTTAAACTCATTGTAAACCCTAGGTTATATATATTGTCTATACACTTTAGGATAGTTGTTTTACCTTGGAATAAAAAGAGAGCTTGAATAAGCATCAAGAGAGGACTCCTCCTTGTCCTTTAAAGATTGAAATGGAGATATGGAAAACAAGAGGAGACACCATTAATGGTGAATTTTCGGACATGTAATAAATTGAAGGAAATGTTGTTTTCTTTGGTTTCTCCTTACCTTAAAGCAAAGGTGATCAACAAGGCATAAAAATATAGACTCAAGCTCCTTCCATGGAAGTTCTCCTTGGCACTGAAATGGTGGTTTTGATGATTTGAAAAAGGTAGAAGTGTAGAGCTTGGTCTAACTAAGACAAACATGGTCTTAGAATTTGATTTGGTGTATGGAGCTAGAAGTTACAAGCTAAGGAAGTTGGAGATGGTGTAGTTTGCTGTAGCAAAACCGATGGGGGCTTGGGAGAAGATGAAGAAATCGGTGAGGATGGAAGGAAATAAGAGAATGAGGTGAGAGAGTACTCTTGTTTAGATATTTATGTAATAAAGTAGAATAGTACTTTACTTTATGTCTTCCTTTCTTTAATTGATTTACAAATGGTGGTGACTCACCTTACAAAAACCGGCCCCCTTATATTACTTCGGGGTGTTTTGGTCTTTGTTGACCAATTAACTTACTTATATTGAATTACGTCATAAACTAGCATATTTTAGTTACTATTCACAAAAACAAGGCACATAATTGTGAAATTTTTTATTTCCCATTGATTTAGACTTCCAAATGTGATACTAAGTAGTACACATGTTAATTAAAGAGTAATGATGGACATTTATCCATTCAAAACTCATTTACAAGACAATTTTTCAAAAATGTGCTTTAAGACTCCTTAAAGCACATTTTGTATTTTAACTTGTTTTCAAGCTTGGCTTTCTTTAGTAATTGATTTCATATGTTCATTAACATATGATTAAGGTATAGATATGACCTTTAGGTCTTATACAAATTTATCCCAAGCTTAGAGCACATTTTTGCACATATTGACTTTAAGGTATTTATTTGTGTTTTATTTGGTTTAATTGTCTACCAAGGTTTCCTAAGGACTTATTTAGCCTTATTAAATCATAATTGAATATCACTAAGTCTTGGTAGGCTCTTTGGGTCCCAACCAATTTCACTCCAAGTTTAGAGCATGTTTTTGCTCAAACTGTATTTATGGTACTTTATTGTTTTCACCATGGTTTAAATCGTACACTGATGTTTCTAAGGCACTTTTTAGCCTTTAAATATCATAGTTTAGTATTTAAACAATATATCAAGGTTTGGGGTATTTCAGTCCGGAAGGCTGTCTTTGGGATGTCTCTCTCTGCTACTCTGAGCTGATGGTACCCTGACCTCAAATCGATCTTCGAGAAGGTCCCTGCCCCTTGCAGCTGGTCAAAAAGATCGTCTATTCTCGGCAGGGGATATCTGTTCTTTACCGTGATCTGGTTCAGCTCCCTGTAGTCTATGCATAACCTCATACTCCCGTCTTTCTTCTTCACAAACAAGACCGGGGCTCCCCAAGGCGATACACTAGGGCGAATGTATCCCTTATCCAAAAGATCCTCCAACTGGGTCTTCAATTCCTTCAATTCTGAGGGTGCCATCCGGTAAGGAGCCTTCGAAATCGGCGCTGAGCCTGGCACAAGGTCGATGCTGAATTCCATTTCTCGGTCTAGTGGCATACCCGGAATCTCGTCTGGGAACACGTCTGGGAATTCGCTTACTACTCGGATCTCCTTCTTTTCATCTGGCTCCTGGCTCAGGTCTTGGACATAGCAAAGGTATGATTGCTGTCCTTTCTTTACTTGGGAGAGAATTGTCATTGCTGATATGAGCTTCACTCCGGGCTTCTCCTCCACATTTCTATACGAGACTCTCCGTCCCGACGGTCCTCTGAGAATAATTTTCTGTTCGCTGCAGTCTATCCTTCCCTTGTATTTGCTCAGCCAATCCATCCCCAGGATTATATGAAAGTCGGTCAAGGCGAATTGGATCAAATCTATTACAAATTTCTCCCATTTGATGTCTATACCTACGTCTTTCATTACATTCTTACAAGTAATCACCCGTCTCGATGGTATAGATACTGCTATAGGAAAAGTCTCACAAATCTCTATCCCCAATTTCCCAACTAGGCTATCAGATATAAAGGAATAAGTAGCCCCCGTATCAAAAAGAATGCGTGCAGGAGTACCAAGAACAGTAAAGGTACCTGCCAGCACGTCTGCCTCAACCTCGGCTTTCGCCCGACTCATCACATTTATCTTCCCTGGAGCCCGCTGCTGGTTACCTCAATACTTCCCTTGGCCTCTATTGCCACCATTGCCACCCTCTCCATTACTACGCTGAGGAGCGTCCCCACGTTGACTCTAATTCGAGCCTCTGCCCTGCTGGTCGGACTGCCTGAATGATCGGTCGCCACTGTAGCCTCTCTGCTGACTGCCTCCCTGGGAACTCTGAAAGCACTCGAACAATCGGTGTCCCCGCCTTCCACAACGAAAGCAGGTGACCAAGTTCCCCTCACAATCTTTCCCTGGGTGATCCTTGTTGCACCTCTTGCAGTAGAAGTGCCTCTCCTGTCTGGTATCTCCTCTCTGAGACTGGTGCTGGGGCTGGTCACCTCGTCTCTGATCACCCCTTTGATCTCCCCCATGTCTCGGCCTCCCGTCTCTGCGGTCCGGGTAAGGCTTCCACCTCTTCTCCAGCTGATGTCTGTGGGGCTGATCATCTCGTCCTCGGGGCTCATCTCCTCCCTCCATCTTCCTCTTATTACCAGCCAGTACCTCCTTCCTCTTCTACTGCACCCTATACAGGTTAGCACCTTTCCCGTACGCATTTTGGAGCGTCGGGATTGTCAGCACACTGAGGGCCTCCTACAGACTCCAGTTTAGCCCACCTACAAATCTCAGCACCTTCGACGCCTCGTCGGGAACCATTGTAGGCGCGAACCTGGTCAGCTCCAAGAACTTCGAATGGTACTCCTTGACACTCAAAGATAGCTGCTTGAGTTCTGAAAACACCAAGTACTTCTGCATCCTGACATGCTCGGGGTAGAAGCGCCTCCTCATGGCCTCCTTCAGGCCATCCCAGCCCAAATCAGGCCCAGCCAATAGCACATCTCTGTTGGTAGACCACCAGATGTCCGCCTCACTCTTGAAATAGTAAACTGCTACGTTTACCATTCAGTTAGCTGGGCAATTCTCTTAGTGTAGTCCTCCGGCACATTATCCCTCTGTGCCTGCCTCTGGACTATCTGTCCTAGGTTGAGAGCCAACTCCTGCAACTGCCTCATGGGGTCCTTGGCGGCCATCTGAGATCGGCGACTCCTACTTCTGGTGTGGTATGAAAAACTCAGTCTGTCATCTAGTCCTGCACTCCCTACAGCTCTATGCAAACTCCTGATTACATGTACTAAGCAAGGTAAGCAACATCCACCCATATCCCCATATATTAAGTCTCCACCCCATATTCGGAGCTAGCACATCTAATAGCTCCAATACAAGTACGCAATACTTAATCAGTTATGCTAACATCATCACAATCATTGTAATACACAAACGGAGAATGAACTTCAGTATCTATACAGTGTAACATCACATACACAGTATCGCAGGCACTACAATTCCCCAAACGGCTTACCCCACATTTTAGTTCCTTTTTAATCCAAATTTTATCTTATTTACCAAACACGGCTCTGATACCACCTTTTAACACCCCGTATTTTGCCTTAAAACATAGATTATTAAATTACAAAACCAACGGTGAAAACGGCTTTGAAAACGGACCCCAAACGAGGTCTGAAAGTGCAAAACAAGCCTGTGCGAACTTGTGTCCGGACATGGGAAGCTCGGACACAAGTCGAGAGTTGAAAAGTCTGAAAATCAAAGGTGTCCGAACTTGTGTCCGCACTTCTAAGTTCAGACACAAGTCGAGTTTGAAAGTCCGAAAATTCTTACGCGGTGTGTCCGAACATTGGTCCGAGCTTACAAGTTCGGACATAAGTCGAGACTTGTAAGTCGGCCTCGTCCTCACATGATGTCCGAACATTGAAGTTCGGACAGAAGTTCAGACACAACAAAACAAAGAAAACCATCGAAAGATCCCTTATACAGAAGAATCATTTCCAATTCAACACCAAAATAAACATAATAACTTAGCAACCAAAGAAGAATCATTTCCATGACTTAGTACCTCAAATAACAACAAGAAAACCATCGAAAGATCCCTTATACAGAAAGTAATTATCCAACAAAACACTTCAACTAAATAGCGGAACAGCAAAATCCAAAAGGCGTTACCGCCACACTCTAGCAAAGAGTGCTCAGGCTTTAAACTACAATTCAAATGCCAAAATGTTCCCAAAACTTGTAAAGCATAGCAATTCCAAAACATAACTCAACTCGGAATTATGCGTAGAAATTATCCAGTCATCCTAAGCTATGTGATAGCGTGTCCCAATCCCCAATTCAGCTATGAGTACCTACGACCATAAAACAACAATAGAAAACGCGAAGGGGTCACGCAAATGAGCAAAACTGAGTAAACATTGCCTCAACTTGTAAAATACATTTTGAATCTCATTTTACATTTGCAAAACCTTAACTCACACCACAACGACAACCAATTTCACCAACACCAAACCACCATTAGTAAAACATTTCGGGGGAGAACTTTCCAAGAATCAAATCAATGGTTTACACGGACGACCCCCAAATCGGGTCGCAATAACTAGAATCCCACCTCACTCTACGTCCTTAAGTGTGCACACCCCCAGAAGGTAACTTATGACCCAAAAAAGTAGATCATTAGAGCTTAACTGCAAGTAATGTCTGCAGGCAAAATAATAAGAATATCCACGGGGTACATAGTACCAATAGTTACATGGAGCGCCAATAAGGCACCAACAATATACACGGAGTACCAAGAGGTACCAACAATCTAATAACCAATTCAAAGAAAGTCTCCCAAAACGTTTAATCAAACCCTTTCGCAAAACATCTTACCAGAATGCACAGAGGAAAATAATTCCCACACCTTCACAATCTCAAAACCATAGTAAATCCAACCATCAATAATCGCGAAACACAGAGGTAAAGAATGTTGAGCACAACATTTACCTGGATATGCTCACAGCCACAGTATCACTCAGCAAGATCAGCAGTAGCGTTCGTCAGGGAATTCAGTGTCTAGAATTGTAAGCAGAAACACAATCAGGAACTACTCAAATACCAAAGAATTAACTATCTAACCTTACCAATGGATTCCCCTTACCCTTATACCAGAACCGGCACCAGAGAGGCGGCCTAACAGCGACGGGGAAAACAAGAACATGAATTTTTGTAACACCCCATCCGATAATTCCTCTAACCATGGTCTAAACGTCACGGACACTTAATTATTTGCAGCGGAAAACTCTTAACTACCGAGGGTGATACAATGCCAGTAACCACCCATATGGTTACCGGGTCTAAACTACTAAACTTACAGCCCCGGTCTGATAAAAGAAATACAAACTTAACCGACATAATTTACAACACCTGATTACCGAGTACTAAGTGTATAATTACATCAAGGGCTCACAACCCGTCAAAAGAATACTAGTTTAACAGTCATTCCACCAACATGTTTACCCATTCAAAATACAACAGGTGTACCACATAGTACACTGACTATCCTAGGCCTCAAGCCCGTGTACAACTCGGTACACCACCATCTAATACTAACAACCAAAAGTATAACATCCCGGTTTTCACATCTATCAACCGTCCCGTGTACCTGGAAGAATAAAAATGGTGCCCGAAGGGGCTCAGCTAAAGCTGAATTTTGATAATCGCATACCCCGCGTACTAGCGAGGGTACGCTAACTATTTGGTCGCCAACATGCGGTTCCTTATTATTCAAACAAGCATGCTATTAATAACAACAATATATTCATGTATAAACAATACCCGCACATAGAGCATAACACTCAACAAAAACATTACAAGTTATTCACATGTTGGTCACTGAGACCTTGAGATTCTCCCTCAAGTTTCACACCTCTTCTCGTGTTAGCCAAATTCTCATCCGGGTTAGTCGGATGCTCGCATCTCTTATATCTTGATCATATGTCTCGCACAACGCATGATCCACACTTAACCATTATTTAACTCCTGAAATAATTACTCAGTTAAGTCGGGTGTCCTCCGGCAGAGATGTGACATACTCACCACTTCTCACCATCGGGCTTTAGATTTGGCTTACTTCCCCGGGCTGCGACCTTAAGGTTCGGAACCATGGTGGGAAGGTTAGGCCAGAACTCGGTAAGCAATCTCTTTTGCTACCTCATTCTCACACGTGGCCGAAACTATATCGGTATCCTCTCACTTCAGTTACCCATTTATCAAGTTAGGTAAGTCAGAAGGTTAGTGTGTTAGTGAGAACGTCTCAAACACAAGAATTCTTCCCATTCAATCATTTCATGAATTATACAAACTACTCTTCCAAGACATAGTTCCTCAGGTGCAAAGGCAAGCACACAATAAATAAGGAAATACCATAAATCATATTCATGCATTTTATCTTGAATAGGTGATTCCATATAAACACACAAACACACAAATCAGGGTAACCAAGTTAGGATACAGAGCATGAGAAAATCATACCGTTCACCGTCGCCGTTCGTTTGCCAACTAGCTCTCGGAGTCCGATTAATCGAATCCTATTGCATACATTAGGTCGGAAGGTTAATTATCCATAACTATCTTGACCCGATGCCTCTCTAACGTTTTCTCATGATTTACTTACTTAGTTAATGTAGTACAAACTTAAATCATACAAGTTCTTACTTCTCATTTTCTCTTAACCTCGTTAATGCCCTTAATGACCCTCACATGTCATTATTTATGTCCTACTTGACTTATAATATCATTACCAATCCATTCCCTAGCTTAAACCCCACTTAAAGTACTTATTTTGAAGTTTTCGGGTTGGTTCGGGTCTTCATACGGAACTTAAGCTCCGGACCTGTCATGATTTAAACTCTCGGTCTTTATTTTGACATGGTCCGGGACTTCATGCAGAAGTCAGGTCCCGGACCATAATGCAGGCAAAGTCTCGGGTGAAAAACAGAGGGTGGTCCGGGACTTGGGCAAGGACTTAAGTCCCGGACCTAACAATCTGAAAATTCTCGGGGGTGTTTTAGGGGGTGGTCCGGAACTTGGTCCTGGACAAAGTTCCGGACCCTGCTACAGATTTTGCAATTTCAACATTTCACAACTCTGTTCAAGGTTCTCTCTTAGTCTCTTAATTACCCAATCTTCCCCACTCATAATCCACATGTTTTAGCACCTAATCCACCTTAAACTAAGCACCAAGTACATACACAATTCTAGTTAATTTCACTTACACTTACATAACTAGTTTTTCTTGTTTTCTATAAGTCTTGTAACAGATTTTGGTTTCTTCATCGTACCATTCAAACCTCAAATGATATTATTTTGCTCCTAACACACTCTACTTCTTAGTTTAGTTTCTAAGCCATTAACCACTCACCTTAAACTTCTTAAACAACCTAGTTTTTTCCTCTAAAACAAAACACTCAAGACTATCAATTCCTAGGTGAATTTTGACAGCACCTACTTACTTCCCTATGCATTTTCACCACACTGCAAAAGCTCTCAACACTCTTCACTCACCTGTTTGGTTTAAGCATCAACAACACATCCAAATCCCATTTGCTCACACATGTAAACTACTTAACTTATAGGTTTATTTCACACACTCGTACACATTAATACATTCTTTTTCAACTAAGAGTATTGTAGTACCATGACTACACAAGCTCAAGGTTATTCATACAATGCCAACGTAAGTTTCACAAGGAAATAAAACCAACACAAGGTAAGCTCTTTACCTTGTTTATTTCCGATTTTTACTCCTCTTCTTCCTCTTTCCCTTGTTCCCACTTTCTCTTCTTGTTTTCCACACCACACAAGGATTATGGATTGCTAGCTACAACCATATCCCATTACACACATAACAACAAATCAATTCAATTTTCCCCCACACAACCTAATATTTTTAAACAGCTAGTTTTCAAAGTTTAGCTTAGATATTACCTTAGAATAACCAAATGGATAGCTTGGCAATCAATTGGAAGAGTTTCCAACACCCCACAAAAACATGAGGGTTTGGTTGAAATGAGAGGGATTTTCAACGTGAGGGAAAAATCTCACAAATTGTAAGAACAAGCTTGAAATGGCCTAAACTCTTACTTATTATTACCTTAAGGCATCAAGGAGGTGAAGGAGGGTTAGAAACAGCTCTTCAAGCTTCAAAAGCTCCAACATCCATGGAAGTGAAGATGGAGGAATCAAGACTTTGTTGGGTGGAAATCGAAGCTCTCACCGAGAGGAATCTAGCGGTATAATTTTTGTGTGATTTGGTGGAGAAATGAACAAGATAATGGAAGGAGAAGATGGAGGTTGTGTGCTGTTTGGAATCGCTGGCTATAGAGGAGGAAGAAGAAGTTTACAGAGAGCTGGGCAAATAAATCGTGAAATGAAGAAAGGAGAAGGTGACAGGTAAGTACTTAAGTTACTTTTTACTTTATCACTATTTGCTTTATTTATTTACTTGTCTTGTTATTACTAATTAGCTAACAAGCTATTAATGAGTGTATGCTTATTAATTAAAACTGGCACCCATTAATTAATAGCCCTGGTCGTTTTTTCGTCTTTTCAAATTAAACACGTTTCGTCTCCCGGTTTCGACACTATTCATTCACCGGGTCCGTTTTCCGGAATTTTCTCGTTTAATTAATTTTAATAGCTCTAGACCCACACTATGGTCTAATTATAGATATCTAACTAACTATAAATATTACGAGTTAATTAAACCCGTTTAAAATCACGTTTATCCCGGTTTCTCGAAAAAAACGCGTTTTAAAGCTCGTTTACGTTTTGAACTCGTTTTACAAATCCGTTTTCTTCGGGAATCGTTCCTACATATTTATTTTGGACTAATTAAGCTTTTAAATATTCCATTAGCCTAATTAATCACTATTTTTAATCCCGGGGTATTTCAACCTACCCTCTTATGGAACTTTGCCCTCAAAGTTGGTCAAAGTTAGTGGATTAATTGCTTCAAACATTTGACAACTCAATTATCAAAATCACACTAAACACAATACACACTTAGTACACTTCCAGATATCATATCTGTCAAACAAGTTCGCATAGCATAACTCACACATATATTCATAGCAACATGCACATACACACACTGTGCAAACAAGCACCATCCATGCAAGCAATACACTGCAAGCACTATCAACACTACAACCAATACACTGGTTGTTACACTGTGTCAAACCAAATGTAAACATATACATACAAGCAAAGCTATCCCGAAGCAATGCTAAAACAAAACGGTCCTACCCCCCCTTAAAAGGGGTACGCCCCGTACCCTAACGACACTAGATAATCTAGTCTACAAACAGTGTCGGGTACTTCGGCCTCATGGCGTCCTCTAATTCCCAAGTAGCCTCCTCGGCGTCGTGGTTCGACCACAAGACCTTGACCATCCGCACAGACTTGTGGCGGGTGTCTCTTGTCTTGGTGTCAAGGATGCGCAAGGGAGTCTCGACGTACCTCATCGTCAGCCCAAGGGATAAGTGATCAGGCTCTAAGACATGAGATGGATCGGCTATATACTTCTTGATCTGTGAAACATGAAAGACATCATGAACACGACCCAAGTCTGCAGGTAACGCTAACCTGTAAGCTACAGCTCCAATCCTTTCCGTGATCGTATAAGGCCCAACGTACTTTGGGCTCAACTTGCCCTTCTGGCCAAATCGGAATACGCCCTTCATCGGTGAGACACGCAGAAACACCTGATCGCCCACAACAAACTCGAGGTCGCGTCTTCGCACATCGGCATAAGACTTTTGTCTATCCTTGGCCGCTTTCAGATTCACTCGAATTTGTTGCACTTCAGATTGCATCAGCTCAAGGTATTCCGGTCCAACAATGACCGCTTCACTGGACTCATCCCAACACAGTGGAGTACGACACGGTCTGCCATACAAGGCTTGGAAGGGTGACATCTTGATCGAAGCGCGGTAGCTGTTGTTATAAGAGAACTCGATGAGATGTAACTTATCAACCCAACTCCCCTGAAAATCTAAGGTGCATGCTCTCAGCATGTCCTCTTGTGTCTGGATGGTTCGCTCTGTCTGACCGTCAGTCTGTGGATGGAAGGCTGTACTGAGCTTCTAACTCGGTACCAAGAGCTTTACGTGTGGCTCTCCAGTATCTCCAAAGAAACCTGGTGTCACGGTCAGACACAATCGACTTTGGAACTCCATGATGTCGAATAATCTCTCGATCAAATGTCTCAGCAAGCTTTGCTACCTTCCAGGTGTCCCTCATCGGTATGAAGCGAGCCACCTTGGTAAGGCGATCGACTATCACCCAGATCATGTTGAGTCCTCCCCAAGCAGATAGGAGTTCAACAACAAAATCCATCGATATATCATGGAACTTCCATTTCGGAATCGGCATAGGTTGTACCATTCCTCCAGGTCGACGGTGTTCAAACTAAACTCTCTGGCAAGTGAGACACCTCAAGACAAACTCATTCACATCAGATTTCATTCCCAACCACCAGAAGTACCTTTTCATGCCTTTATACAACTTAGAGGCTCCCAGGTGGACAGATAATGAAGAACAGTGGGCTTCTCGCAGAATGCAATCCCTCAGCTCAGCATTGCTTCAGGGAATGCAGAGTTTGTCATTCATTCGGGTCAGACCATCGTCATGGAGCTTGAAGTCATACTTCGGTGCTCAAATGTGCCATCGATGATGCTCTGTCACTCATATATGGGTCGTCCATCTGAGCGTCTCGCACCTCATCAACCAAGCTAGAAGAGGCGAGTAGCGAATGGAGCGAGTGTGCTCGACGACTCAGTGAGGTCGATGTCATAGTCTGATAGGAATTCCATCCATCTTCTCTGCCTCAGGTTCAACTCTTTCTGCGTGAAGACATACTGCAGGCTTTTGTGATCGGAGTAGATGGTAACACTAACCCCATAAAGATAATGCCGCCATATCTTCAATGCGAAGATGATGGCTCCCAGCTCGAGGTCGTGAGTTGGGTAGTTCTCCCCATGCTTCTTCAGCTGGCAGGAAGCGTAAGCAACTACCTTGCCGTGCTGCATGAGTACGCATCCAAGGCCTCTGCCTGATGCATCACAATAGACTTTGAATCCCTCTGAACCCTCAGGAATGGTAAGGATGGGCGCAGAGGTCAACCAGTCCTTCAGGCTCTGAAAGGAAATCTCGCAGTCATCGGTCCACACAAACTATGCGTCCTTCTTCATCAAAGCTGACATAGGCTTAGCGACTTTTGAGAAATCTTTCACGAACCTTCTATAATAACCGGCTAACCCAAGGTAGCTCCGGATGTCGGAATTGTTCCTGGGTCTAGGCCACGAGCGAACTGCTTCAATCTTAGCCGGGTTGACCGAGATACTCGTGCTTGAAATCGCATGACCAAGGAATGAAACTTGATCAAGCCAGAATTCACACTTGGAGAATTTCGCGTAGAGTCGGTTCATGCGGAGTGTCTCGAGAACTTGTCTCAAGTGGCTCTCGTGCTCCTCTCTGGATTTCGAGTACACCAGAATGTCATTGATAAATACCACAACCGATGTGTCAAGCTGATCGCTGGACAGTCGGTTCATCAGATCCATGAACTTCGCAGGCGCATTCGACAGTCCGAATGGCATTACTATAAACTCGTAGTGGCCATATCTCGTACGGAACGCTGTCTTGCTCTTGGATGGCTATCTGATGGTATCCAGATCTGAGATCATTCTTAGAGAATATAGAGGCTCCCTTCAATTGATCAAACAGATCATCTATACGTGGTAAAGGGTACTTATTCTTGATGGTGACCGCATTGAGCTCGCGGTAGTCGATGCAGAGGCGGAGGCTACCGTTCTTCTTCTTCACAAAGAGGACCGGTGCTCCCCAGGGTGATACGCTCGGGCGTATGAACCCCTTGTCGAGCAGGTCTTGAAGCTGCACTCTCAATTCGGCCATCTCTGCTGGTGCCAATCGGTACGGTGCTCTAGCAATAGGTCCGGTACCAGGCAGAAGTTCGATCTCAAACTCAACCTCCCTCTGAGGTGGCATGCCAGGTAGTTCCTTCGGAAACACATCCGGGAACTCCGACACTACCGGAATATCGGTGCTGAAATCAGGGTCTCTCTCAAGGTCTTGCACATAACAGAGGAATACCTCGTGCCCCTTTCTGAGCTCTCGGTACATGGCCATGGCAGTGATGACTCTAGTAGAAGGCTCTCTGGGTCGCTGGTGGTAGGAAACTGCAACCTCAGACGGACTCCTGAGCAGCAACCTATGCTCGGCACAAAGGATTTGCCCCTTATGCCGCTCCAACCAATTCATCCCAACTATCAAGTCGAAGCCGAGGCCACTGAATTCGATGAAGGAAATAGGGAACTGCTCGCCCCTTATTTGGATGGTGGCATCTTGGTAATACTTCGTGCAACGCACTCGCTCCATCGATGGGAGTGTAACCATAAAATCGGGTAACTCAACCGCATCTAGCCCCAACCTTCACGTAAATGTCGGCGAGACAAAGGTGTGAGAGGCGCCGGAGTCGAATAGCACGGAGGCATCAATGCCATTCACCGGAAAGGTACCCGTGAGGATCGTGCCGCTTTCATCGGCCTGTGCCTCAGTAAGTATACTCAGGTTACCTTCCGTACCGAGTCCACGTCCTATTTATTCATAAGCTTTATGAGTTTGATGGTATTAAGTAAATGGAAAGATTGATAAAGAACACTGCTTTATTATAAAACCATTCAAGGTACACATGGTGTTTCGTTACAACATTACTAGGATATTACATGGGATTACATGACTAATATTTCCTAAAGGTAAGGTTCAGGAGAGCTTCTGCTCGCCATACAGGAATTCGGCGTCGTCCCCAATGGACCAAGACACTACGGGCACTCCTTTCTCAAGAGATTCTGCTGTCTCGTCCTTATCTTGGTGTAAACCAAGTCGTCCCCCTTCTTGGTAGAAGTTGACAATACAAATATCTGCTTCAAGTGCAGGTACGGGATCAGCTTCAAGCTGTTGTGCAATCTCTACGGCTTGTGTAACAACCGTTTGTAATTCTCCGGGTATTTTAGGTGGTGTTGCTTCATCTTCTGGTCGCTGTTTGTAGTAGGTGCGGGTGTAAGGATTCCAGTCCTTTCCCATGCACATCATTTTTAGTTTCATCTTTGCTCCACCGGGGTATTCTGGTGTGTAAAATCCTCCTGGTCTTGCTCTGAGTTCATTGCACTGTCGGATGATGGCAATTTGCGCTTCAGGTGTCAGGTATCTTCTTAATAATATCATACCTGGGCGGATAACCTGACACTAGTCGATGGTGTAGTGGTGTGTGGTGATGTCAGACTCTTCAAGGTTCGGTTCAGTCGGTATAGGATAGCAGATGTGGAAGGTCCCTAAGTGGTGAGTTCAACTTATAAGTTCTAGTCTTGCTAGTCAATTCATGCCCTAACTATATGCTAGTTCTATGTCATTCATTGATACAAGTAGTTAAAACTGTAGACATGCTCTCAAGGATTACAGGTGTGTGGAAGTACCTGAACCGGTCTTCTGACCAGCTACCTCTGAGCGATCTATGATGTGGAGGGCAGACTGCCTCTACGGTGCACCTTTCTGAGCACCTCTAGGTCCCTGCCCCTGCTGGCCATACTGGGTCTGAGTTTCACCAGCTGCTACCTCTTTGCCCTCTCTCTGCTTGAACTCCTGGTTGCTGCCCTTCTTGGCAGGGCACTCATAGGCACGGTGCCCCATCTTGCGGCAGCTATAGCACCTGACCTCTCTTCCCTGACAATCAGTGCCAGGGTGGTCGTTCTTGCAGTACTTGCAACTGTAGGCCCGTTCATCAGAGTTGCCCTTGCCTGAGCCAGATCCAGAACCTGAAGCATTCAGAGTTAGCAAAATTCGGTTTTCTAAGCCTAGGAACACACAAGTGTCGGTTATCGAGAATCTTACCCTTAGGTGGGTGAGACCTCAGCGGCTTCGCTGTTATCGGCGTGGAATAGGCAAGCCGTAATGGCTCAGCTGCCTTGCCCTTCTCAGCATAGGCACCGCTCTCATCAGAGGTAGTTTTTTGGGTTTGGGTCGGGTGGGAGTACTTCCCTTTCTTCTTTCCCCATCCTTTTCCTTGGGTCTGCTCACCAGAGCCAGAACCCTTGTTACTGATCTTGCGCTTCTGCGCATTCTCCTCGTCCCTTAGCTGGACGGTAATCTCAACTCTCGATGCGGCATGGTAACACTCCTGATATAAGGACATTAGTTAGTATTCTTGCATACAAAGACACTAATTGTATTGACTACGGCATTCAGGTCTCAAACCGTCGTTTACCTGTAGAGAGGTGAACCGCGTGTATCCCATGCCATACCGGAGGCGATGGCTCAGGCCGCTATGGAAGCGGTCGACCAAGACCTGACCGGTATACCCGAGGTCGGGTAGTAGTCGGAGGATAGATGTGAAGGTCGTATAATACTCGTCGACGGTCATCTTTCCGTCATCTTAGAGCATCCAGTTCGAGCTGCTTCTTCGTCTTCACATGCTCGGGGTAATATTTGGATCGCAAGAGAGCAGTGAAGGCATCCTAGTCGAATGCAGGGTCAGCGACATGCTCGCCCTTGACTAGCTTCCACCAGTCCATAGCGGCACCCTTCAGATAGTAGGCAGCTATTCTCACCCTCACTCAGCAGGAGCCTTGAGGGTCTCGAACGCCGTCTCCATCTTGGAGATATAATCCTCGAGCTTGGCTGGATCGCTCTCACCCTTGAAGCAAGCGGGTCGTAGGTCAGCTACAGCTTTCACCCAATTCGTCTCTCGGGGTGGTGGGGTGGGGGTGGCTCAGTTTGTGCCTGCTGAGTCTGCTGTGTCTACTGCATAGCTGTAATAACCTATGGTAGCATCTACGCCACCGTGGCCGCGACGATCTCAGCTATCGTCTACGGCTCTAGCTCCTCAGCAGCCCCCCCACGGGTTCGTCCTCGTCCTCTTCCCGACATCTGAACCAGTAACATTTACATCTGGTGACACGACCAAATGGTCTAGAGTTTAAGCAGTTATATCGTCATTACAGACGTTAAAGGATATCCGTTATCATTAACGGTCATTCAAGGTTGAGTTTCCTAACTCGGTAATCACTACACTCGGTATTTCTTTCTATCAGAGCGAGGCTTCGCTCTAATACCATTTTTGTAACACCCCATCCGATAATTCCTCTAACCACGGTCTAAACGTCATGGACACTTAATTATTCGCAGCGGAAAACTCTTACCTACCGAGGGTGATACAATGCCGGTAACCACCCATATGGTTACCGGGTCTAAGCTACTACAACTTACAGCCCCGGTCTGATAAAAGAAATACAAACTTAACCGACATAATTTACAACACCTGATTACCGAGTACTAAGTGTATAATTACATCAAGGGCTCACAACCCGTCAAAAGAATACTAGTTTTACAGTCACTCCACCAACATGTTTAACCATTCAAAATACAACAGGTGTACCACATAGTACACTGACTATCGTAGGCCTCAAGCCCGTGTACAACTCGGTACACCACCATCTAATACTAACAACCAAAAGCATAACATCCCGGTCTTCACGTCTATCAACCGTCCCGTGTACCTGAAAGAATAAAAATGGTGCCCGAAAGGGCTCAGCTAAAGCTGAATATGATAATCGCATACCCCGCGTACTAGCAAGGGTACGCTAACTATTTGGTCGCCAACATGCGGTTCCTTATTATTCAAACAAGCATGCTATTAATAACAACAATATATTCATGTATAAACAATACCCGCACATAGAGCATAACACACAATAATAACATTACAAGTTATTCACATGTTGGTCACTGAGGCCTTGAGATTCTCCCTCAAGTTTCACACCTCTTCTCGTGTTAGCCAAATTCTCATCCGGGTTAGTCGGATGCTCGCATCTCTTATATCTTGATCATATGTCTCGCACAAGGCATGATCCACACTTAACCACTATTTAACTCCTGAAATAATTACTCAGTTAAGTCGGGTGACCTCCGGGCAGAGATATGACATACTCACCACTTCTCACCACCGGGCATTAGATTTGGCTTACTTCCCAGGCTGCGACCTTAAGGTTCGGAACCATGGTGGGAAGGTTAGGCCAGAACTCGGTAAGCAATCTCTCTTGCTTCCTCATTCTCACGCGTGGCCAAAACTATATCGGTTTCCTCTCACTTCAGTTACCCATTTATCAAGTTAGGTAAGTCGGAAGGTTAGTGTGTTAGTGAGAACGTCTCAAACACAAGAATTCTTCCCATTCAAACATTTCATGAATTATACAAACTAGTATTCCAAGACATAGTTCCTCAGGTGCAAAGGCAAGCACACAATAAATAAGGAAATACCATAAATCATATTCATGCATTTTATCTTGAATAGGTGATTTCATATAAACACACAAACACACAAATCAGGGTAACCAAGTTAGGATACAGAGCATGAGAAAATCATATCGTTCACCGTCACCGTTCGTTTGCCAACTATCTCTCGGAGTCCGATTAATTGAATCCTATTGCATACATTAGGTCGGAAGGTTAATTATCCATAACTATCTTGACCCGGTGCCTCTCTAACGTTTTCTCATGATTTACTTACTTGTAATGTAGTACAAACTTAAATCATACAAGTTCTTACTCCATTTTTAACCCGTTAATGCCCTTAATGACCCTCAATGTAATTATGTCCTACTTGACTTTATAATCTTTACCAATCCATTCCCTAGCTTAAACCCCACTTAAAGTACTTATTTTGAAGTTTTCGGGTTGGTCCGGGTCTTCACGGGACTTAAGTCCCGGACCTGTCATGATTTAAACTCTCGGCCTTTATTTGACATGGTCCGGGACTTCATGCAGAAGTCAGGTCCCGACCATAATGCAGGCAAGTCTCGGGTGAAAAACAGAGGGTGGTCCGGGACTTGGGCAAGGACTTAAGTCCCGGACCTAACAATCTGAAAATTCTCGGGGTGTTTTAGGTGGTGGTCCGGAACTTGGTCCTGGACTAAGTTCCGGACCCTGCTACAGATTTTGCAATTTCAGCATTTCATAACTCTGTTCAAGGTTCTCTCTTAGTCTCTTAATTACCCAATCTTCCCCACTCATAATCCACATGTTTTAGCACGACACTAATTACCCACCTAAGCAAACCCTTAAAAACTAAGCACCAGTACACACACAATTCTAGTTTAATTTCACTTACATTTACATAACTAGTTTTTCTTGTTTTCTATAAGTCTTGTAACAGATTTTGGTTTCTTCATCATACCATTCAAACCTCACTTACTAATGCCAAACCTAACACTCAAATGACATTATTTTGCTCCTAACACACTCTACTTCTTAGTTTAGTTTCCAAGCCATTAACCACTCACCTTAAACCTCTTAAACAACCTAGTTTTTTCCTCTAAAACAAAACACTCAAGACTATCAATTCCTTGGTGAATTTTTACAGCACCTACTTACTTCCCTATGCATTTTCACCAAACTACAAAAGCTCTCAACACTCTTCACTCACCTGTTTGGTTTAAGCATCAACAACACATCCGAATCCCATTTGCTCACACATGTAAACTACTTAACTTCTAGGTTTATTTCACACACTCATACACATTAATACATAATTTTTCAACTAACAGTATTGTAGTACCATGACTACACAAGCTCAAGGTTATTCATACAATACCAACGTAAATTTCACAAGGAAATAAAACCAACACAAGGTAAGCTCTTTACCTTGTTTATTTTTGATTTTCACTCCTCTTCTTCCTCTTTCCCTCGTTCCCTCTTTCTCTTCTTGTTTTCCACACCACACAAGGATTATGGATTGCTAGCTACAACCATATCCCATCACACATTGGTGCGGAACGGAGCAAAAAACACGGTTCAAATCGCTCAAAAATGACGGTTCCGAATCGTCGCTTAAACGACCGTCGTTTTTTGTCACCCGTCTTAAATGACGGTTCGAAAACCGTCTTTTAAGATGCAATTAAATGACGGTTTTAATCGAACCGTCTTTAAAAGATCTTGAGCTCAAAAATAAGTGAATCCGCCTAGATTAATTTTGTAATCTTTGGGTGGTCTCTGGGATTCGAACCCGTGACCCATGGTGAAGTCACACGCCTGCATGCACTACCTAACCACTATGCCACTGCATCAAACTTGTTTATTTTATGAACAAAACATATGTAAGTAGCATTTATAACTTAATATGTTAATAATAGGAATTCTAATTGTTATTCAAACATATGTTCACGCCAATATAAATTATAATAAGTAGTAAAACATCGTAATATGTAAATAAGCATCGTATTATATACATACTAAAGCTAAATATTATAAGAATACATATATGTACTATAGCTACAATTAATGTTATTATAAAAAAAGACTATAATTTACTAAAATATTTAATATATAATGCTAATAATAAAATACAAATTTTTTAAAATTATATATACATATTATATCTCATACCTATTTGTGAATTTTAACCATCATGTAAACTTATTTAATATTTATTACTTTATACTATTTTTCAATCTTTGTTAATTTGTGTTTAAACATATTTTTAAAAAGAGTTTAAGAGACGGCTCATTCGAACCGTCATTTAAAATCTAAGATAAAACGACGGTTAACTAAAAACCGTCTTTTTTTAAGCTTTAAAAACGACAGTTCCGTCGACACCGTCTTTTAAAATGAAACCGCGACATAATAAATGACGGTTCACCAATAACCGTCTTTTAAGGATGTCTTTCCGCCGGAAAAAAAAAAAGCTTTAAACGACGGTTTTGGCATCAACCGTCTTAAAAAGTCCCGCGCGCGCGGAAGGAGGTATTTAAGACGGTTATGTAGCAAACCATCGTTTATTAGCCGTATTTTTTATCATTTTTCCACTAGTGACACACATAACAACAAATCAATTCAATTTTCCCCCACACAACCTAATATTTTTAAACAGCTAGTTTTCAAAGTTTAGCTTAGATATTACCTTAGAATAACCAAATGGATAGCTTGGCAATCAATTGGAAGAGTTTCCAACACCCCACAAAACATGAGGGTTCGGCTGAAATGAGAGGGATTTTCAACGTGAGGGAAAAATCTCACAAATTGTAAGAACAAGCTTGAAATGGCCTAAACTCTTACTTATTATTACCTTAAGGCATCAAGGAGGTGAAGGAGGGTTAGAAACAGCTCTTCAAGCTTCAAAAGCTCAAACGTCCATGGAAGTGAAGTTGGAGGAATCAAGACTTTGTTGGGTGGAAATCGAAGCTCTCACCGAGAGGAATCTAGCGGTATAATTTTTGTGTGATTTGGTGGAGAAATGAACAAGATAATGGAAGGAGAAGATGGAGGCTGTGTGCTGTTTGGAATCGCCTGGCTACAGAGGAGGAAGAAGAAGTTTACAGAGAGCTGGGCAAAGAAATCGTGAAATGAAGAAAGGAGAAGGTGAGAGGTAAGTACTTAAGTTACTTTTTACTTTATCACTATTTGCTTTATTTATTACTTGTCTTGTTATTACTAATTAGCTAACAAGCTATTAATGAGTGTATGCTTATTAATTAAAACCGGCCCCCATTAATAAATAGCCCGGATCGTTTTTCATCTTTTCAAATTAAACGCCTTTCGTCTCCCGGTTTCGACACTATTCATTCACCGGGTCCGTTTTCCGGAATTTTCTCGTTTAATTAATTTTAATAGCTCTAGACCCACACTATGGTCTAATTAATATATCCTAACTAACTATATTATTACGAGTTAATTAAACCCGTTTAAATCACGTTTTCCCGGTTCTCGAAAAAAACCGTTTTAAAGCTCGTTTACGTTTTGAACTCGTTTTACAAATCCGTTTTCTTCTGGAATCGTTCCTACATATTTATTTAGGACTAATTAAGATTTTAAATATTCCATTAGCCTAATTAATCACTATTTTTAATCCCGGGGTATTTCAATTTAAGAGGGGTTGGAAGCTTGAAGAAAGAGAGGAGCGTAGAGACGGCGTGATGAAGATGAAGAAGATCGTGAAGTTAAATAGGGAATAAATAACATAATAAAGTAGAAATAAATTAGTATATACATTTGATTTAAATGGAGAGAGAATTGAGAAGTAGTTTGTGAAATGATTACCACAATAATATTAGTCTGAAAACTGAGTAATCAAATAACGTTAAAAATCATCGAAGGATCTAGATTCAAGATTAGAGAGATAAAGAAATATTATTTGGTTAAAGTAAAAAATAGAAGAAGGACTAACTAATCGTTAGTAAAGAATGAAAAGAATTATCTAAATAAATAGATAAAAGAATAAATACATAATAGCTGAATAAATAAGTTAAGAAGAGGAAAATATTTTAGAAAGAAGTAAAATCAAATTTGTATTCTTAAACATAATAAAGTTGTTTGAGACGAACGTAAATATATATATATATATGTATATTGCTTCTCTGGTCCCTTAATAATTCTGTTAATAACATTCCCGACCATATGCTAATTTAATCCCATGCCAAAATTCACGGGTATTTCATCACACAAGTCGAGTTTGAAAGTCTGAAAATTCTTACGCAGCGTGTCCGAACATTGGTCCGAGCTTACAAGTTCAGACATAAGTCGAGACTTGTAAGTCGGGCTCGTCCTCGCATGATGTCCGAACATTGAAGTTCGGACAGAAGTTCGGACACAACAAAACAGAGAAAACTCAATACACTCTCGGGGCCTGTCCGAACATGGATGTCCGGACGGACGTTCGGACAGGTCCTGATATACATCTTTACAAGAGAAAACAGAACCAATTCAACACCAAAATAAACATAATAACTTAGCAACCAAAGAAGAATCATTTCCATGACTTAGTACCTCAAATAACAACAAGAAAACCATCTAAAGATCACTTATACAGAAAGTAATTGTCCAACAAAACACTTCAACTAAATAACAGCGGAACAGCAAAATCCAAAAGGTGTTACCACCACACTCTAGCAAAGAGTGCTTAGGCTTTAAACTACAATTCAAATGCCAAAACGTTCCCAAAACTTGTAAAGCATAGCAATTCCAAAACATAACTCAACTCGAAATTATGCGTAGAAATTATCCAGTCATCCTAAGCTATGTGATAGCGTGTCCCAATCCCCAATTCAGCCATGAGTACCTGCTACCATAAAACAACAATAGAAAACGCGAAGGGGTCGCGCAAATCAGCAAAACTGAGTAAACATTGCCTCAACTTGTAAAATACATTTTGAATCTCATTTTACATTTGCAAAACCTTAACTCACACCACAACGACAACCAATTTCACCAACACCAAACCACCATTAGTAAAACATTTCGGGGCAGAACTTTCCAATAACATATTCAAAGAAAGTCTCCCAAAATGTTTAATCAAACCATTTCGCAAAACATCTTACCAGAATGCACAGGGGAAAATAATTCCCAAACCATCACAATCTCAAAACCATAGTAAATCCAACCATCAATAATCGCGAAACACAGGGGTAAAGAATGTTGAGCACAACATTTACCTGGATACACTCATAGCCACAGAATCACTCAACAAGATCAGCAGTAGCGTTCGTCAGGGAGTTCGGTGTCTAGAATTGTAAGCAGAAACACAATCATGAACTACTGAAATACCAAAGAATTAACTATCTAACCTTACCAATGGATTCCCCTTACCCTTCTACCAGAACCGGCACCAGAGAAGCGGCCTAACAGCGATGGGGAAAACAAGAACGTGAATTTAAGAGGGGTTGGAAGCTTGAAGAAAGAGAGGAGCGTAGAGACGGCGTGATGTAGATGAAGAAGATCGTGGTAAAGATCGTGAAGTTAAATAGGGAATAAATAACATAATAAAGTAGAAATAAATTAGTATATACATTTGATTTAAATGGAGAGAGAATTGAGAGTAGTTTGTGAAATGATTACACAATAATATTAGTCTGAAACTGAGTAATCAAATAACGTTAAAAATCATCGAAGGATCTAGATTCAAGATTAGAGAGATAAAGAAATATTATTTGGTTAAAGTAAAAAATAGAAGAAGGACTAACTAATCGTTAGTAAAGAATGAAAAGAATTATCTAAATAAATAGATAAAAGAATAAATACATAATAGCTGAATAAATAAGTTAAGAAGAGGAAAATATTATAGAAAGAAGTAAAATCAAATTTGTATTCTTAAACATAATAAAGTTGTTTGAGACGAACGAATATATATATATATATATATATATATATATTGTTGCTCTCTGGTCCCTTAATAATTCTGTTAATAACATTCCCGACCATATGCTAATTTAATCCCATGCCAAAATTCACGGGTATTTCATCACACAAGTCGAGTTTGAAAGTCTGAAAATTCTTACGCAGCGTGTCCGAACATTGGTCCGAGCTTACAAGTTCAGACATA
The DNA here is from genome assembly GCA_023374045.1 of Limonium bicolor. NCBI lineage: Eukaryota > Viridiplantae > Streptophyta > Magnoliopsida > Caryophyllales > Plumbaginaceae > Limonium > Limonium bicolor. The sequence goes on along the minus strand of CM041776.1, from coordinate 324,601,690 downwards.
AGTCGAGACTTGTAAGTCGGCCTCGTCCTCGCATGATGTCCGAACATTGAAGTTCGGACAGAAGTTCGGACACAACAAAACAGAGAAAACGCAATACACACTTGGGGCCTGTCCGAACATGGATGTCCGGACGAACGTTCGGACAGGTCCTGATATACATCTTTACAAGAGAAAACAGAACCAATTCAACACCAAAATAAACATAATAACTTAGCAACCAAAGAAGAATCATTTCCATGACTTAGTACCTCAAATAACAACAAGAAAACCATCGAAAGATCCCTTATACAGAAAGTAATTCTCTAACAAAACACTTCAACTAAATAACAGCGGAACAGCAAAATCCAAAAGGCGTTACCGCCACACTCTAGCAAAGAGTGCTTAGGCTTTAAACTACAATTCAAATGCCAAAACGTTCCCAAAACTTGTAAAGCATAGCAATTCCAAAACATAACTCAACTCGAAATTATGCGTAGAAATTATCCAGTCATCCTAAGCTATGTGATAGTGTGTCCCAATCCCCAATTCAGCCATGAGTACCTGCGACCATAAAACAACAATAGAAAACGCGAAGGGGTCACACAAATCAGCAAAACTGAGTAACCATTGCCTCAACTTGTAAAATACATTTTGAATCTCATTTTACATTTGCAAAACCTTAACTCACACCACAACGACAACCAATTTCACCAACACCAAACCACCATTAGTAAAACATTTCGGGGGAGAACTTTCCAATAACATATTCAAAGAAAGTCTCCCAAAATGTTTAATCAAACCCTTTCGCAAAACATCTTACCAGAATGCACAGGGGAAAATAATTCCCAAACCTTCACAATCTCAAAACCATAGTAAATCCAACCATCAATAATCGCGAAACACAGAGGTAAAGAATGTTGAGCACAACATTTACCTGGATACATTCATAGCCACAGAATCACTCAACAAGATCAGCAGTAGCTTTCGTCAGGGAATTCGGTGTCTAGAATTGTAAGCAGAAACACAATCAGGAACTACTGAAATACCAAAGAATTAACTATCTAACCTTACCAATGGATTCCCCTTACCCTTCTACCAGAACCGGCACCAGAGAAGCGGCCTAACAGCGACGGGGAAAACAAGAACGTGAATTTAAGAGGGGTTGGAAGCTTGAAGAAAGAGAGGAGCGTAGAGACGGCGTGATGTAGATGAAGAAGATCGTGGTAAAGATCGTGAAGTTAAATAGGGAATAAATAACATAATAAAGTAGAAATAAATTAGTATATACATTTGATTTAAATGGAGAGAGAATTGAGAAGTAGTTTGTGAAATGATTACCACAATAATATTAGTCTGAAAACTGAGTAATCAAATAACATTAAAAATCATCGAAGGATCTAGATTCAAGATTAGAGAGATAATGAAATATTATTTGGTTAAAGTAAAAAATAGAAGAAGGACTAACTAATCGTTAGTAAAGAATGAAAGAATTATCTAAATAAATAGATAAAAGAATAAATACATAATAGCTGAATAAATAAGTTAAGAAGAGGAAAATATTTTAGAAAGAAGTAAAATCAAATTTGTATTCTTAAACATAATAAATTTGTTTGAGACGAACGTAAATATATATATATATATATATGTATATTGCTTCTCTGGTCCCTTAATAATTCTGTTAATAACATTCCCGACCATATGCTAATTTAATCCCATGCCAAAATTCACGGGTATTTCATCACACAAGTCGAGTTTGAAAGTCTGAAAATTCTTACGCAGCGTGTCCGAACATTGGTCCGAGCTTACAAGTTCAGACATAAGTCGAGACTTGTAAGTCGGCCTCGTCCTCGCATGATGTCCGAACATTGAAGTTCGGACAGAAGTTCAGACACAACAAAATAGAGAAAACTCAATACACTCTCGGGGCCTGTCCGAACATGGATGTCCGGACGGACGTTCGACAGGTCCTGATATACATCTTTACAAGAGAAAACAAGAACCAATACAACACCAAAATAAACATAATAACTTAGCAACCAAAGAAGAATCATTTCCACGACTTAGTACCTCAAATAACAACAAGAAAACCATCGAAAGATCCCTTATACAGAAAGTAATTCTCCAACAAAACACTTCAACTAAATAACAGCGGAATAGCAAAATCCAAAAGGCGTTACCGCCACACTCTAGCAAAGAGTGCTTAGGCTTTAAACTACAATTCAAATGCCAAAACGTTCCCAAAACTTGTAAAGCATAGCAATTCCAAAACATAACTCAACTCGAAATTATGCGTAGAAATTATCCAGTCATCCTAAGCTATGTGATAGCGTGTCCCAATCCCCAATTCAGCCATGAGTACCTGCGACCAAAAACAACAATAGAAAACGCGAAGGGGTCGCGCAAATCAGCAAAACTGAGTAAACATTGCCTCAACTTGTAAAATACATTTTGAATCTCATATTACATTTGCAAAACCTTAACTCACACCACAACGACAACCAATTTCACCAACACCAAACCACCATTAGTAAAACATTTCGGGGGAGAACTTTCCAATAACAAATTCAAAGAAAGTCTCCCAAAATGTTTAATCAAACCCTTTCGCAAAACATCTTACCAGAATGCACAGGGGAAAATAATTCCCAAACCTTCACAATCTCAAAACCATAGTAAATCCAACCATCAATAATCACGAAACACAAAGATAAAGAATGTTGAGCACAACATTTACCTGGATACGCTTATAGCCACAGAATCACTCAACAAGATCAGCAGTAGCGTTCGTCAAAGAATTCGGTGTCTAGAATTGTAAGTAGAAACACAATCAGGAACTACTGAAATACCAAAGAATTAACTATCTAACCTTACCAATGGATTCCCCTTACCCTTCTACCAGAAACGGCACCAGAGAAGCGGCCTAACAGCGACGGGGAAAACAAGAACGTGAATTTAAGAGGGGTTGGAAGCTTGAAGAAAGAGAGGAGCGTAGAGACGGCGTGATGTAGATGAAGAAGATCGTGGTAAAGATCGTGAAGTTAAACAGGGAATAAATAACACAATAAAGTAGAAATAAATTAGTATATACATTTGATTTAAAAGGAGAGAGAATTGAGAAGTAGTTTGTGAAATATTACCACAATAATATTAGTCTGAAAACTGAGTAATCAAATAACGTTAAAAATCATGGAAGGATCTAGATTCAAGATTAGAGAGATAAATAAATTTATTTGGTTAAAGTAAAAAAGAAGAAAGACTAACTAATCGTTAGTAAAGAATGAGAAGAATTATCTAAATAAATAGATTAAAGAATAAATACATAATAGCTGAATAAATAAGTTAAGAAGAGGAAAATATTTTATAAAGAAGTAAAATCAAATTTGTATTCTTAAACATAATAAAGTTGTTTGAGACGAACGTAAATATATATATATATGTATATGCTTTGCTTCTCTGGTCCCTTAATAATTCTGTTAATAACATTCCCGACCATATCTAATTTAATCCTATGCCAAAATTCACGGGTATTTCATCTCATCCCCCTTAAAAGAAAGCTTCGCCCTCGAAGCTAAGCCTAGACAATGCCCCAACCAAAGACAGATTCTGAAAGCTGAATCTAACTGAACTTGACATTAGTCTTAAACGGTTACCTGCACGAAAAGCTGAGGGTACCTCTTCTTCATTTCCTCTTCGACCTCCCACGTCGCCTCCTCAGTCCCATGATTCGACCATAACACCTTGACCATTCGGGTGGACTTCGATCGGGTCTCTCTGGTCTTGGTGTCTAGTACCTTAATGGGGTATTCCTTGTACGATAGGTTCTGCTCCAATTCCAGCTCCTCAGGCTGTAGAACGTGGGATGGGTCGGGAACATAACGCTTCAGCTGAGAGACATGGAAAACATTATGGACTCTCTCCAGATCACCAGGTAGGGCCATCTGTAGGCCACCTCTCCAATTCTCTCCAGGACCTCGTAAGGACCCACAAATTTGGGGCTCAATTTCCCCTTCTTCCCAAATCTGGTTACCCCTCTCACAGGAGACACCTTCACGAAGACTCTATCACCAACTTTGAATTCAACTGGTCTCCTCTTTAAGTCAGCATAGGACTTCTGCCTGTCCTGGGCCGCTTTCATTCGGCTCTGGATGATTCGGACCTGCTCCATCGTCTCCTCTATCAGCTGGGGTCTCAATATCACTGTCTCGCTGATGTCGCTCCAACATAAAGGGGTTCTGCATTTCCTCCCATACAAGGCTTCATAGGGAGCCATCTTAATGCTAGAGTGGTAACTGTTTATTATGAAAACTCCACCAGATGAATTCTGTCTTCCCAAGTCCCCTGAAAGTCCATGACACATGCCCGAAGCATGTCCTCTAAGGTCTGGAAAGTCCTCTCCGTCTGACCGTCTGTCGCCGGGTGAAAAGCAATGCTCAACTTCAATTTAGTACCCATAGCCTTCTGAAACTGCTGCCAGAAATGTGCCAAAAATCTCGAGTCTCGATCATAATACTATCGTCTGAGGCACGCCATGGTATATGACCACATACTTAATGTATGCATCCACTAGCTGACTCATAGACCAAGTGCCGGCGGTAGTCCGACTACGAAATCCATAGAAATAGAGTCTCACTTCCATTTGGGTACCTCTAAAGGCTGCAACAATCCTCCCATCCTCTTATGCTCGAACTTCACCTTCTGATAGGTGAGGCATCTAGACACGAACTCTCCTACCTCTCGCTTCATCTTTGGCCACCAGAACAGCTTCTTCGGGTCTTTGTACAATTTATCTCCACCTGGGTGGACTGAATAGGGAGTATTATGAGCCTCCATCATCAGTCTCTTTTCACATCTTCACAACTCTGAGGGACGCACCAACGGCCACTAAATCTAAGACTGCCATCATCGTGGATTTTGAACCCTTCTGCCTTCCCCTCCTTCAACTTCTCCCTGATTCGCTCCAACTTAACATCGCCAGGCTGCCCTTTGAGTATTTCCCCATAAATGTCGGAAGAAACACTCATGTGGTACAGCTTCACCTCGTGCTCTACTCCCCCAGATTCCATCACCTCAAAATTCAACTTCTGAAACTCGCGAGCTAGCTCATCAGGAAGGACCCACATAGAATTCACTGAATGACTTCTCTTCCTGCTTAATGCATCTGCTACCAAGGTGGACTTCCCTTCATGATACAGAATCTCCAAGTCATAGTCCTTAATCAGCTATAACCATCGTCTCTGTCTCATATTCAATTCTTTCTGGGTGAAAATATACTTGAGGCTTTTGTGGTCGGTGAAGATCTTGCACGAGACACCATAGAGGTAGTGTCTCCAGATCTTGAGTGCAAAAACCGCTGCTGCTAACTCCAAGTCATGGGTTGGATATCTGGTCTCATATTCCTTCAACTGCCTCGACGCATAGGCTATGACCTTCCCATGCTGCATCAGGACGCACCCTAAGCCATATTTTGAGGCGTCGCTGAAAACTTCAAATCCATCTGTCCCTGAAGGCAAGGTCAGAACTGGAGCTGTGGTCAACCTCTCCTTCAATGTCTGGAACGCCTTCTCACAGGCGCCGTCCCACTGGAATTTAATCACTTTCCTCATAAGGTTGGTGAGAGGTCTCGCTATCTTCGAAAAGTCCTTCACGAAACGTCTGTAATACCCTGCCAAGCCCAGAAAGCTTCGCACTTCAGTCAGGTTACTGGGCCTTGGCCATTCTTTTACGGCCTGAATCTTTGATGGATCTACTGAGATGCCTTCTCTGGTGATGACGTGGCCCAGAAATGCCACTCGGTCTAACCAGAAGTCACACTTGGACAGCTTCGCGTACAGCTGTTGCTCCCTCAATGTCTGCAATACTAGTCTCAAATGCTCCTCATGCTCCCGTTCGTCCTTGGAATATATAAGGATGTCATCTATGAAAACCACCACGAACCGATCCAAATAGGGGTGGAAGATATGGTTCATGAGGTCCATAAAGACAGCTGGGGCGTTGGTAAGTCCAAAGGGCATCACCAAGAATTCAAAGTGCCCATACTCAGTCCGGAAGGCTATCTTCGGGATGTCTCTCTCTACTACTCTGAGCTGATGGTACCCTGACCTCAAATCGATCTTCGAGAAGGTCCCTGCCCCTTGCAGCTAGTCAAAAAGATCATCTATTCTCGGTAAGGGATATCTATTCTTTACCGTGATCTGGTTTAGCTCCCTGTAGTCTATGCATAACCTCATACTCCCATCTTTCTTCTTCACAAACAAGACCGGGGCTCCCCAAGGCGATACACTAGGGCGAATGTATCCCTTATCCAAAATATCCTCCAACTGGGTCTTCAATTCCTTCAATTCTGAGGGTGCCATCCGGTAAGGAGCTTTCAAAATCAGCGCTGAGCCTGGCACAAGGTCAATGCTGAATTCCACTTCTCGGTCTGGTGGCATACCCAGAATCTAGTCTGGGAACATGTTTGGGAATTCGCTTACTACTCGGATCTCGTTCTTTTCGTCTGGCTCCTGGCTCAGGTCTTGGACATAGCAAAGATATGCTTGCTGTCCTTTCTTTACTTGGGAGAGAATTATCATTGCTGATACGAGCTTCACTCCGGGCTTCTCCTCCACATTTAAGTACGAGACTCTCCGTCCCGACGGTCCTCTGAGAATAATTTTCTGCTCGCTGCAGTCTATCCTTCCCTTGTATTTGCACAGCCAATCCATCCCCAGGATTATATCAAAGTCGGTCAAGGAGAATTGGATCAAATCTATTACAAATTGCTCCCCTTTGATGTCTATACCTACGTCTTTCATTTCATTCTTACAAGTAATCACCCGCCTCGATGGTATAGATACAGCTATAGGAGAAGTCTCACAAATCTCTATCCCCAATTTCCCAACTAGGGTATCAGATATAAAGGAATAAGTAGCCCCCGTATCAAAAAGAATGCGTGTAGGAGTTCCAAGAACAGTAAAGGTACCTGCCAACACGTCTGCCTCGGCTTCCGCCCGGCTCATCACATTTATCTTCCCTGGAGCCCGCTGCTGGTTGCCTCGGTACTCCCCTTGGCCTCTATTTCCACCATTGCCGCCCTCTCCATTACTACGCTGAGGAGCGTCCCCACGCTGACTCTGATTCGGGCCTCTGCCCTGCTGGTCAGACTGCCTGAATGAGCGCTCACCACTGTAGCCTCTCTGCTGACTGCCTCCCTGGGAACTCTGAAAGCACTCGAACAATCGATGTCCCCGCCTTCCACAACGAAAGCAGGTGACCAAGTTCCCCTCACAATCTTTCCCTGGGTGATCCTTGTTGCACCTCTTGCAGTAGAAGTGCCACTCCTGTCTGGTCTCTCCTCTCTGAGACTGGTGCTGGGGCTGGTCACCTTGTCTCTGATCACCCCTTTGATCTCCCCCATGTCTCGGCCTCCCGTCTCTGCGGTCCGGGTAAGGCTTCCACCTCTTCTCCTGCTGATGTCTATGAGGCTGATCCTCTCGTCCTCGGGGCTCATCTCCTCCCTCAATCTTCCTCTTATTACCAGCCAGGACCTCCTTCCTTTTCTGCTGCACCCTATACAAGTTAGTAGCTTTCCCGTACGCATCTTGGAGTCTCGGGATTGTCAGTACACTGAGGGCCTCCTGTAGACTCCAGTTTAGCCCGCCTTCAAACCTCTGCACCTTCGGCGCGTCGTCGGGAACCATCGTAGGCGTGAACCTGGCCAGCTCCAGGAACTTCGAATGGTACTCCTTGACACTCAAAGATAGCTGCTTGAGTTCTGAGAACTCCAAGTACTTCTGCATCCTGACATGCTCGGGGTAGAAGCGCCTCCTCATGGCCTCCTTCAGGCCATCCCAGCCGAAATCAGGCCCAGCCAATAGCACATCTCTGTTGGCAGACCACCAGATGTCCGCCTCACTCTTGAAATAGTAAACTGCTGTGTTTACCCTTCGGTCAGCTGGGCAATTGACTGCCTCAAAAATCTTGTCAAATTCTCTTATCCAGTCCTCAAGTAGCACCGGGTCCTCCTCTCCCTTGAAGGATGTGGGCTTCAGATGGGCAATTCTCTTAGTGTAGTCCTCCGGCACATTATCCCTCTGCGCCTGCCTCTGGACTATCTGTCCCAGGTTGAGAGCCAACTCCTGCAACTGCCTCATGGGGTCGTTGGCGGCCATCTGAGCTCAGCGACTCCTACTTCTGGTGTGGTATGGAAAACTCAGTCTGTCAGCCAGTCCTGCACTCCCTAGAGCTCTATGCGAACTCCTGATTACATGTACTAAGCAAGGTAAGCAACATCCACCCATATCCCCATATATTAAGTCTCTACCCCATATTAGGAGCTAGCACATCTAATAGCTCCAATACCAGTACGCAATACTTAATCAGTTATGCTAACATCATCACAATCATTGTAATACACAAACGGAGAATGAACTTCAATATCCATACAGTATAACATCACATACAGTATCGCAGGCACTACGATTCCCCAAACGGCTTACCCCACATTTTAGTTCCTTTTTAATCCAAATTTTATCTTATTTACCAAACACGGCTCTGATACCACCTTGTAACACCCTGGATTTTGCCTTAAAACATAGATTATTAAATTACAAAACCAACGGTGAAAACGGCTTCGAAAACGGACCCCAAACGAGGTCTAAAGTGCAAAACAGCTGGTCCGAACTTGTGTCCGGACCCCAAGTCGAGAGTTGAAAAGTCTGAAAATCAAAGGCGTCCGAACTTGTGTCCGGACTTCTAAGTTCGGACACAAGTCGAGTTTCAAAGTCCGAAATTCTTACGCGGCGTGTCCGAACATTGGTCCGAGCTTACAAGTTCGGACATAGGTCGAGACTTGTAAGTCGGCCTCGTCCTCGCATGCTGTCCGAACATTGAAGTTCGGACACAACAAAACAGAGAAAACTCAATAACTCTCGGGGCCTGTCCGAACATGGATGTCCGGACGGACGTTCGGACAGGTCCTGATATGCATCTTTACAAGAGAAAACAGAACCAATTCAACACCAAAATAAACATAATAACTTAGCAACCAAAGAAGAATCATTTCCATGACTTAGTACCTCAAATAACAACAAGAAAACCATCGAAAGATCCTTATACAGAAAGTAATTCTCCAACAAAACACTTCAACTAATAACGGAACAGCAAAATCCAAAAGGCGTTACCGCCACACTCTAGCAAAGAGTGCTCAGGCTTTAAACTACAATTCAAATGCCAAAAGTTCCCAAAACTTGTAAAGCATAGCAATTCCAAAACATAACTCAACTCGAAATTGTGCGTAGAAATTATCCAGTCATCCTAAGCTATGTGATAGCGTGTCCCAATCCCCAATTCAGCCATGAGTACCTGCGACCATAAAACAACAATAGAAAACGCGAAGGGGTCGCGCAAATCAGCAAAACTGAGTAAACATTGCCTCAACTTGTAAAACATTTTGAAACTCATTTTACATTTGCAAAACCATAACTCACACCACAACAACAACCAATTTCACCAACACCAAACCACCATTAGTAGAAAATTTCAGGGGAGAACTTTCCAAGAATCAAATCAATGGTTTACACGGACGACCCCCAAATCGGGTCGCAATAATAGAATCCCACCTCACTCTACGTCCTTAAGTGTGCACACCCCCCAGAAGGTAACTTATGACCCAAAGGAGTAGATCATTAGAGCTTAACTGCAAGTAATGTCTGCAGGCAAAATAATAAGAATATCCACGGGGTACATAGTACCAATAATTACACGGAGCGCCAATAAGGCACCAACAATATACACGGAGTACCAAGAGGTACCAACAATCCAATAACCAATTCAAAGAAAGTCTCCCAAAACGTTTATTCAAACCCTTTCGCAAAACATCTCACCATAATACACAGGGGAAGATAATTCCCAAACCTTCACAATCTCAAAACCATAGTAAATCCAACCATCAATAATCGCGAAACACAGAGGTAAAGAATGTTGAGCACAACATTTACCTGGATACGCTCACAGCCACAGAATCACTCAGCAAGATCAGCAGTAGCGTTCGTCAGGGAATTCGGTGTCTAGAATTGTAAGCAGAAACACAATCAGGAACTACTCAAATACCAAAGAATTAACTATCTAACCTTACCAATGGATTCCCCTTACCCTTCTACCAGAACCGGCACCAGAGAAGCGGCCTAACAGCGACGGGGAAAACAAGAACGTGAATTTAAGAGGGGTTGGAAGCTTGAAGAAAGAGAGCGTAGAGACGGCGTAATGAAGATGAAGAAGATCGTGGTAAATCGTGAAGTTAAATAGGGAATAAATAACATAATAAAGTAGAAATAAATTATATACATTTGATTTAAAGGAGAGAGAATTGAGAAGTAGTTTGTAAATAATTACCACAATAATATTAGTCTGAAAACTGAGTAATCAAATAACGTTAAAAATCATGGAAGGATCTAGATTCAAGATTAGAGAGATAAATAAATATTATTTGGTTAAAGTAAAAATAGAAGAAGGACTAACTAATCGTTAGTAAAGAATGAGAAGAATTATCTAAATAAATAGATAAAAGAATAAATACATAGTAGCTGAATAAATAAGTTAGAAGAGGAAAATATTTTAGAAAGAAGTAAAATCAAATTTGTATTCTTAAACATAATAAAGTGTTTGAGACGAACGTAAATATATATATATATATATGTATATTGCTTCGCTGGTCCCTTAATAATTCTGTTAATAACATTCCCACCATATGCTAATTTAATCCCATGCCAAAATTCACGGGTATTTCATCACACAAGTCGAGTTTGAAAGTCCGAAAATTCTTACGCGGCGTGTCCGAACATTGGTCCGAGCTTACAAGTTCAGACATAAGTCGAGACTTGTAAGTCGGGCTCGTCCTCGCATGATGTCCGAACATTGAAGTTCGGACAAAAGTTCGGACACAACAAAACAGAGAAACTCAATACACTCGGGGCCTGTCCGAACATGGATGTCCGGACGGACGTTCGGACAGGTCCTGATATACATCTTTACAAGAAAAACAGAACCAATTCAACACCAAATAAACATAATAACTTAGCAACCAAAGAAGAATCATTTCCATGACTTAGTACCTCAAATAACAACAAGAAAACCATCTAAAGATCACTTATACAGAAAGTAATTGTCTCACAAAACACTTCAACTAAATAACAGCGGAACAGCAAAATCCAAAAGGTGTTACCACCACACTCTAGCAAAGAGTGCTTAGGCTTTAAACTACAATTCAAATGCCAAAACGTTCCCAAAACTTGTAAAGCATAGCAATTCCAAACATAACTCAACTCGAAATTATGCGTAGAAATTATCCAGTTATCCTAAGCTATGTGATAGCGTGTCCCAATCCCCAATTCAGCCATGAGTACCTGCGACCATAAAACAACAATAGAAAACGCGAAGGGGTCGCGCAAATCAGCAAAACTGAGTAAACATTGCCTCAACTTGTAAAATACATTTTGAATCTCATTTTACATTTGCAAAACCTTAACTCACACCACAACGACAACCAATTTCACCAACACCAAACCACCATTAGTAAAACATTTCGGGGCAGAACTTTCCAATAACATATTCAAAGAAAGTCTCCCAAAATGTTAATCAAACCCTTTCGCAAAACATCTTACCAGAATGCACAGGGGAAAATAATTCCCAAACCATCACAATCTCAAAACGATAGTAAATCCAACCATCAATAATCGCGAAACACAGGGTAAAGAATGTTGAGCACAACATTACCTGGATACACTCATAGCCACAGAATCACTCAACAAGATCAGCAGTAGCGTTCGTCAGGGAGTTCGGTGTCTAGAATTGTAAGCAGAAACCAATCATGAACTACTGAAATACAAAGAATTAACTATCTACCTTACCAATGGATTCCCCTTACCCTTCTACCAGACCGGCACCAGAGAAGCGGCCTAACAGCGATGGGGAAACAAGAACGTGAATTTAAGAGGGGTTGGAAGCTTGAAGAAAGAGAGGAGCGTAGAGACGGCGTGATGTAGATGAAGAAGATCGTGGTAAGATCGTGAAGTTAAATAGGGAATAATAACATAATAAAGTAGAAATAAATTAGTTATACATTTGATTTAAATGGAGAGAGAATTGAGATGTAGTTTGTGAAATGATTACGACAATAATATTAGTCTGAAAACTGAGTAATCAAATAACGTTAAAAATCATCGAAGGATCTAGATTCAAGATTAGAGAGATAAAGAAATATTATTTGGTTAAAGTAAAAAATAGAAAGGACTATCTAATCGTTAGTAAAGAATGAAAAGAATTATCTAAATAAATAGATAAAAGAATAAATACATAATAGCTGAATAAATAAGTTAGAAGGGAAAATATTATAGAAAGAAGTAAATCAAATTTGTATTCTTAAACATAATAAAGTTGTTTGAGACGAACGTAAATATATATATATATATTGTATATTGCTTCTCTGGTCCCTTAATAATTCTGTGTAATAACATTCCCGACCATATGCTAATTTAATCCCATGCCAAATTCACGGGTATTTCATCACACAAGTCGAGTTTGAAAGTCTGAAAATTCTTACGCAGCGTGTCCGAACATTGGTCCGAGCTTACAAGTTCAGACATAAGTCGAGACTTGTAAGTCGGGCTCGTCCTCGCATGATGTCCGAACATTGAAGTTCGGACAGAAGTTCGGACACACAAAACAGAGAAAACGCAATACACACTCGGGGCCTGTCCGAACATGGATGTCCGGACGAACGTTCGGACAGGTCCTGATATACATCTTTACAAGAGAAAACAGAACCAATTCAACACCAAAATAAACATAATAACTTAGCAACCAAAGAAGAATCATTTCCATGACTTAGTACCTCAAATAACAACAAGAAAACCATCGAAAGATCCCTTATACAGAAAGTAATTCTCTAACAAAACACTTCAACTAAATAACAGCGGAACAGCAAAATCCAAATGGCGTTACCGCCACACTCTAGCAAGAGTGCTTAGGCTTTAAACTACAATTCAAATGCCAAAACGTTCCCAAAACTTGTAAAGCATAGCAATTCCAAAACATAACTCAACTCGAAATTATGCGTAGAATTATCCAGTCATCCTAAGCTATGTGATAGTGTGTCCCAATCCCCAATTCAGCCATGAGTACCTGCGACCATAAAACAACAATAGAAAACGCGAAGGGGTCGCGCAAATCAGCAAAACTGAGTAACAATTGCCTCAACTTTAAAATACATTTTGAATCTCATTTTACATTTGCAAAACCTTAACTCACACCACAACGACAACCAATTTCACCAACACCAAACCACCATTAGTAAAACATTTCGGGGGAGAACTTTCCAATAACATATTCAAAGAAAGTCTCCCAAAATGTTTAATCAAACCCTTTCGCAAAACATCTTACCAGAATGCACAGGGGAAAATAATTCCCAAACCTTCACAATCTCAAAACCATAGTAAATCCAACCATCAATAATCGCGAAACACAGAGGTAAAGAATGTTGAGCACAACATTTACCTGGATACATTCATAGCCACAGAATCACTCACAAGATCAGCAGTAGCTTTCGTCAGGGAATTCGGTGTCTAGAATTGTAAGCAGAAACACAATCAGGAACTACTGAAATACCAAAGAATTAACTATCTAACCTTACCAATGGATTCCCCTTACCCTTCTACCAGAACCGGCACCAGAGAAGCGGCCTAACAGCGACGGGGAAAACAAGAACGTGAATTTAAGAGGGGTTGGAAGCTTGAAGAAAGAGAGGAGCGTAGAGACGGCGTGATGTAGATGAAGAAGATCGTGGTAAAGATCGTGAAGTTAAATAGGGAATAAATAACATAATAAAGTAGAAATAAATTAGTATATACATTTGATTTAAATGGAGAGAGAATTGAGAAGTAGTTTGTGAAATGATTACCACAATAATATTAGTCTGAAAACTGAGTAATCAAATAACATTAAAAATCATCGAAGGATCTAGATTCAAGATTAGAGAGATAATGAAATATTATTTGGTTAAAGTAAAAAATAGAAGAAGGACTAACTAATCGTTAGTAAAGAATGAAAAGAATTATCTAAATAAATAGATAAAGAATAAATACATAATAGCTGAATAAATAAGTTAAGAAGAGGAAAATATTTTAGAAAGAAGTAAAATCAAATTTGTATTCTTAAACATAATAAATTTGTTTGGACGAACGTAAATATATATATATATGTATATTGCTTCTCTGGTCCCTTAATAATTCTGTTAATAACATTCCCGACCATATGCTAATTTAATCCCATGCCAAAATTCACGGGTATTTCATCACACAAGTCGAGTTTGAAAGTCTGAAAATTCTTACGCAGCGTGTCCGAACATTGGTCCGAGCTTACAAGTTCAGACATAAGTCGAGACTTGTAAGTCGGCCTCGTCCTCGCATGATGTCCGAACATTGAAGTTCGGACAGAAGTTCAGACACAACAAAATAGAGAAAACTCAATACACTCTCGGGGCCTGTCCGAACATGGATGTCCGGACGGACGTTCGGACAGGTCCTGATATACATCTTTACAAGAGAAAACAGAACCAATACAACACCAAAATAAACATAATAACTTAGCAACCAAAGAAGAATCATTTCCACGACTTAGTACCTCAAATAACAACAAGAAAACCATCGAAAGATCCCTTATACAGAAAGTAATTCTCCAACAAAACACTTCAACTAAATAACAGCGGAATAGCAAAATCCAAAAGGCGTTACCGCCACACTCTAGCAAAGAGTGCTTAGGCTTTAAACTACAATTCAAATGCCAAAAGTTCCCAAAACTTGTAAAGCATAGCAATTCCAAAACATAACTCAACTCGAAATTATGCGTAGAAATTATCCAGTCATCCTAAGCTATGTGATAGCGTGTCCCAATCCCCAATTCAGCCATGAGTACCTGCGACCATAAAACAACAATAGAAAACGCGAAGGGGTCACGCAAATCAGCAAAACTGAGTAAACATTGCCTCAACTTGTAAAATACATTTTGAATCTCATATTACATTTGCAAAACCTTAACTCACACCACAACGACAACCAATTTCACCAAAACCAAACCACCATTAGTAAAACATTTCGGGGGAGAACTTTCCAATAACAAATTCAAAGAAAGTCTCCCAAAATGTTTAATCAAACCCTTTCGCGAAACATCTTACCAGAATGCACAGGGGAAAATAATTCCCAAACTTTCACAATCTCAAAACCATAGTAAATCCAACCATCAATAATCGCGAAACACAAAGGTAAAGAATGTTGAGCACAACATTTACCTGGATACGCTTATAGCCACAGAATCACTCAACAAGATCAGCAGTAGCGTTCGTCAGGGAATTCGGTGTCTTGAATTGTAAGCAGAAACACAATCAGGAACTACTGAAATACCAAAGAATTAACTATCTAACCTTACCAATGGATTCCCCTTACCCTTCTACCAGAACCGGCACCAGAGAAGTGGCCTAACAGCGACGGGGAAAACAAGAACGTGAATTTAAGAGGGGTTGGAAGCTTGAAGAAAGAGAGGAGCGTAGAGACGGCGTGATGTAGATGAAGAAGATCGTGGTAAAGATCGTGAAGTTAAACAGGGAATAAATAACACAATAAAGTAGAAATAAATTAGTATATACATTTGATTTAAAAGGAGAGAGAATTGAGAAGTAGTTTGTGAAATAATTACCACAATAATATTAGTCTGAAAACTGAGTAATCAAATAACGTTAAAAATCATGGAAGGATCTAGATTCAAGATTAGAGAGATAAATAAATATTATTTGGTTAAAGTAAAAAATAGAAGAAAGACTAACTAATCGTTAGTAAAGAATGAGAAGAATTATCTAAATAAATAGATTAAAGAATAAATACATAATAGCTGAATAAATAAGTTAAGAAGAGGAAAATATTTTATAAAGAAGTAAAATCAAATTTGTATTCTTAAACATAATAAAGTTGTTTGAGACGAACGTAAATATATATATATGTATATTGCTTCTCTGGTCCCTTAATAATTCTGTTAATAACATTCCCGACCATATCCTAATTTAATCCTATGCCAAAATTCACGGGTATTTCATCTCATCCCCCTTAAAAGAAAGCTTCGCCCTCGAAGCTAAGCCTAGACAATGCCCCAACCAAAAGACAGATTCTGAAAGCTGAATCTAACTGAACTTGACATTAGTCTTAAACGGTTACCTGCACGAAAAGCTGAGGGTACCTCTTCTTCATTTCCTCTTCGACCTCCCACGTCGCCTCCTCAGTCCCATGATTCGACCATAACACCTTGACCATTCGGGTGGACTTCGATCGGGTCTCTCTGGTCTTGGTGTCTAGTACCTTAATGGGGTATTCCTTGTACGATAGGTTCTGCTCCAATTCCAGCTCCTCAGGCTGTAGAACGTGGGATGGGTCGGGAACATAACGCTTCAGCTGAGAGACATGGAAAACATTATGGACTCTCTCCAGATCACCAGGTAGGGCCATTCTGTAGGCCACCTCTCCAATTCTCTCCAGGACCTCGTAAGGACCCACAAATTTGGGGCTCAATTTCCCCTTCTTCCCAAATCTGGTTACCCCTCTCACAGGAGACACCTTCACGAAGACTCTATCACCAACTTTGTATTCAACTGGTCTCCTCTTTAAGTCAGCATAGGACTTCTGCCTGTCCTGGGCCGCTTTCATTCGGCTCTGGATGATTCGGACCTGCTCCATCGTCTCCTCTATCAGCTGGGGTCCCAATATCACTGTCTCGCTGATGTCGCTCCAACATAAAGGGGTTCTGCATTTCCTCCCATACAAGGCTTCATAGGGAGCCATCTTAATGCTAGAGTGGTAACTGTTATTATATGAAAACTCCACCAGATGAATTCTGTCTTCCCAAGTCCCCTGAAAGTCCATGACACATGCCCGAAGCATGTCCTCTAAGGTCTGGAAAGTCCTCTCCGTCTGACCGTCTGTCGCCGGGTGAAAGCAATGCTCAACTTCAATTTAGTACCCATAGCCTCTGAAACCTGCCAGAAATGTGCCAAAAATCTCGAGTCTCGATCATATACTATCGTCTGAGGCACGCCATGGTATATGACCACATACTTAATGTATGCATCCACTAGCTGACTCATAGACCAAGTGCCGGCGGTAGTCCGACTACGAAATCCATAGAAATAGAGTCCCACTTCCATTTGGGTACCTCCAAAGGCTACAACAATCCTCCCATCCTCTTATGCTCGAACTTCACCTTCTGACAGGTGAGGCATCTAGACACGAACTCTGCTACCTCTCGCTTCATCTTTGGCCACCAGAACAGCTTCTTCAGGTCTTTGTACAATTTATCTCCGCCTGGGTGGACTGAATAGGGAGTATTATGAGCCTCCTTCATCAGTCTCTCTTTCACATCTTCACAACTCTGAGGGACGCACCAACGGCCTCTGAATCTAAGACTGCCATCATCGTGGATTTTGAACCCTTCTGCCTTCCCCTCCTTCAACTTCTCCCTGATTCGCTCCAACTTAACATCGCCAGGCTGCCCTTTGAGTATTTCCCCATAAATGTCGGAAGAAGCACTCATGTGGTACAGCTTCACCTCGTGCTCTACTCCCCCAGATTCCATCACCTCCAAATTCAACTTCTGAAACTCACGAGCTAGCTCATCAGGAAGGACCCACATGGAATTCACTGAATGACTTCTCTTCCTGCTTAATGCATCTGCTACCAAGTTGGACTTCCCTTCATGATACAGAATCTCCAAGTCATAGTCCTTAATCAGCTCTAACCATCGTCTCTGCCTCATATTCAATTCTTTCTGGGTGAAAATATACTTGAGGCTTTTGTGGTCGGTGAAGATCTTGCACGAGACACCATAGAGGTAGTGTCTCCATATCTTGAGTACAAAAACCACTGCTCTAACTCCAGGTCATGCGTCGGATATCTGGTCTCATATTCCTTCAACTGCCTCGACGCATAGGCTATGACCTTCCCATGCTGCATCAGGACGCACCCTAAGCCATATTTGGAAGCGTCGCTGAAAACTTCAAATCCATCTGTCCCTGAAGGCAAGGTCAGAACTGGAGCTGTGGTCAACCTCTCCTTCAATGTCTGGAACGCCTTCTCACAGTCGCCGTCCCACTGGAATTTAATCACTTTCTTCATAAGGTTGGTGAGAGGTCTCGCTATCTTCGAAAAGTCCTTCACGAAACGTCTGTAATACCCTGCCAAGCCCAGAAAGCTTCGCACTTCAGTCAGGTTACTGGGCCTTGGCCATTCTTTTACGGCCTGAATCTTCGACGGATCTACTGAGATGCCTTCTCTGGTGATGACGTGGCCCAGAAATGCCACTCGGTCTAACCAGAAGTCACACTTGGACAGCTTCGCGTACAGCTGCTGCTCCCTCAATGTCTGCAATACTAGTCTCAAATGCTCCTCATGCTCCCGTTCGTCCTTGGAATATATAAGGATGTCATCTATGAAAACCACCACGAACCGATCCAAATAGGGGTGGAAGATACGGTTCATGAGGTCCATAAAGACAGCTGGGGCGTTGGTAAGTCCAAAGGGCATCACCAAGAATTCAAAGTGCCCATACCTAGTCCGGAAGGCTGTCTTCGGGATGTCTCTCTCTACTACTGAGCTGATGGTACCCTGACCTCAAATCGATCTTCGAGAAGGTCCCTGCCCCTTGCAGCTGGTCAAAAAGATCGTCTATTCTCGGCAAGGGATATCTGTTCTTTACCGTGATCTGGTTCAGCTCCCTGTAGTCTATGCATAACCTCATACTCCCTCTTTCTTCTTCACAAACAAGACCGGGGCTCCCCAAGGCGATACACTAGGGCGAATGTATCCCTTATCCAAAAGATCCTCCAACTGGGTCTTCAATTCCTTCAATTCTGAGGGTGCCATCCGGTAAGGAGCCTTCGAAATCGGCGCTGAGCCTGGCACAAGGTCGATGCTGAATTCCACTTCTCGGTCTGGCATACCCGGAATCTCGTCTGGGAACACGTCTGGGAATTCGCTTACTACTCGGATCTCCTTCTTTTCGTCTGGCTCCTGGCTCAGGTCTTGGACATAGCAAAGGTATGCTTGCTGTCCTTTGTCTTTCTTGGGAGAGAATTGTCATTGCTGATACGAGCTTCACTCCGGGCTTCTCCTCCACATTTGTACGAGACTCTCCGTCCCGACGGTCCTCTGAGAATAATTTTCTGCTCGCTGCAGTCTATCCTTCCCTTGTATTTGCTCAGCCAATCCATCCCCAGGATTATATCAAAGTCGGTCAAGGCGAATTGGATCAAATCTATTACAAATTGCTCCCCTTTGATGTCTATACCTACGTCTTTCATTACATTCTTACAAGTAATCACCCGTCCCGATGGTATAGATACAGCTATAGGAGAAGTCTCACAAATCTCTATCCCCAATTTCCCAACTAGGCTATCAGATATAAAGGAATAAGTAGCCCCCGTATCAAAAAGAATGCGTGCAGGAGTACCAAGAACAGTAAAGGTACCTGCCAACACGTCTGGCCTCGGCTTCCGCCCGACTCATCACATTTATCTTCCCTGGAGCCCGCTGCTGGTTGCCTCGGTACTCCCCTTGGCCTCTATTGCCACCATTGCCGCCCTCTCCATTACTACGCTGAGGAGCGTCCCCACGCTGACTCTGATTCGGGCCTCTGCCCTGCTGGTCACTGCCTGAATGAGCGGTCGCCACTGTAGCCTCTCTGCTGACTGCCTCCCTGGGAACTCTGAAAGCACTCGAACAATCGGTGTCCCCGCCTTCCACAACGAAAGCAGGTGACCAAGTTCCCCTCACAATCTTTCCCTGGGTGATCCTTGTTGCACCTCTTGCAGTAGAAGTGCCTCTCCTGTCTGGTCTCTCCTCTCTGAGACTGGTGCTGGGGCTGGTCACCTCGTCTCTGATCACCCCTTTGATCTCCCCCATGTCTCGGCCTCCCGTCTCTGCGGTCCGAGTAAGGCTTCCACCTCTTCTCCTGCTGATGTCTGTGGGACTGATCCTCTCGTCCTCGGGCTCATCTCCTCCCTCCATCTTCCTCTTATTACCAGCCAGGACCTCCTTCCTTTCTGCTGCACCCTATACAGGTTAGCAGCCTTCCCGTACGCATCTTGGAGCGTCGGGATTGTCAGCACGAGGGCCTCCTGTAGACTCCAGTTTAGCCCGCCTACAAACCTCTGCACCTTCGACGCCTCGTCGGGAACCATCGTAGGCGTGAACCTGGCCAGCTCCAGGAACTTCAAATGGTACTCCTTGACACTCAAAGATAGCTGCTTGAGTTCTGAGAACTCCAAGTACTTCTGCATCCTGACATGCTCGGGGTAAAAGCGCCTCCTCATGGCCTCCTTCAGGCCATCCCAACCGAAATCAGGCCCAGCCAATAGCACATCTCTGTTGGCGACCACCAGATGTCCGCCTCACTCTTGAAATAGTAAACTGCTGTGTTTACCCTTCGGTCAGCTGGGCAATTGACTGCCTCAAAAATCTTGTCAAATTCTCTTATCCAATCCTCAAGTAGCACCGGGTCCTCCTCTCCCTTGAAGGATGTGGGCTTCAGATGGGCAATTCTCTTAGTGTAGTCCTCCGGCACATTATCCCTCTGCGCCTGCCTCTGGACTATCTGTCCCAGGTTGAGAGCCAACTCCTGCAACTGCCTCATGGGGTCGTTGGCGGCCATCTGAGCTCGCGACTCCTACTTCTGGTGTGGTATGGAAAACAGTCTGTCAGCCAGTCCTGCACTCCCTAGAGCTCTATGCGAACTCCTGATTACATGTACTAAGCAAGGTAAGCAACATCCACCCATATCCCCATATATTAAGTCTCTACCCCATATTAGGAGCTAACACATCTAATAGCTCCAATACCAGTACGCAATACTCATCAGTTATGCTAACATCATCACAATCATTGTAATACACAAACGAGAATGAACTTCAATATCCATACAGTATAACATCACATACATAGTATCGCAGGCACTACGATTCCCCAAACGGCTTACCCCACATTTTAGTTCCTTTTTAATCCAAATTTTATCTTATTTACCAAACACGGCTCTGATACCACCTTGTAACACCCTGGATTTTGCCTTAAACATATATTATTAAATTACAAAACCAACGGTGAAAACGGCTTCGAAAACGGACCCCAAACGAGGTCTAAAGTGCAAAACAAGCCTGGTCCGAACTTGTGTCCGGACAAAAGAGTTGAAAAGTCTGAAAACAAAGGCGTCCGAACTTGTGTCCGGACTTCAAGTTCGGACACAAGTCGAGTTTCAAAGTCCGAAATTCTTACGCGGCGTGTCCGAACATTGGTCCGAGCTTACAAGTTCGGACATAAGTCGAGGCTTGTAAGTCGGCCTCGTACTCGCATGCTGTCCGAACGTTGAAGTTCGGACACAACAAAACAGAGAAAACTTAATAAACTCTCGGGGCCTGTCCGAACATGGATGTCCGGACGGACGTTCGGACAGGTCCTGATATATCTTACAAGCGAAAACGAACCAATTCAACACCAAAATAAACATAATAACTTAGCAACCAAAGAAGAATCATTTCCATGACTTAGTACCTCAAACAACAACAAGAAAACCATCGAAAGATCTCTTATACAGAAAGTAGTTCTCCAACAAAACACTTCAACTAAACAGCGGAACAGCAAAATCCAAAAGGCGTTACCGCCACACTCTAGCAAAGAGTGCTCAGGCTTTAAACTACAATTCAAATGCCAAAACGTTCCCAAAACTTGTAAAGCATAGCAATTCCAAAACATAACTCAACTCGAAATTGTCGTAGAAATTATCCAGTCATCCTAAGCTATGTGATAGCGTGTCCCAATCCCCAATTCAGCCATGAGTACCTGCGACCATAAAACAACAATAGAAAACGCGAAGGGGTCGCGCAAATCAGCAAAACTGAGTAAACATTGCCTCAACTTGTAAAATACATTTTGAAACTCATTTACATTTGCAAAGCCTTAACTCACACCACAACGACAACCAATTTCACCAACACCAAACCACCATTAGTAAAACATTTCGGGGAGAACTTTCCAAGAATCAAATCAATGGCTTACACGGATGACCCCCAAATCGGGTCGCAATAATAAGAATCCCACCTCACTCTACGTCCTTAAGTGTGCACACCCCCCAGAAGGTAACTTATGACCCAAAGGAGTAGATCATTAGAGCTTAACTGCAAGTAATGTCTGCAGGCAAAATAATAAGAATATCCACGGGGTACATAGTACCAATAGTTACACGGAGCGCCAATAAGGCACCAACAATATACACGGAGTACCAAGAGGTACCAACAATCCAATAACCAATTCAAAGAAAGTCTCCCAAAACATTTATTCAAACCCTTTCGCAAAACATCTTACCAGAATACACAGGGAAAATAATTCCCAAACCTTCACAATCTCAAAACCATAGTAAATCCAACCATCATAATCGCGAAACACAGAGGTAAAGAATGTTGAGCACAACATTTACCTGGATACGCTCACAGCCACAGAATCACTCAGCAAGATCAGCAGTAGCGTTCGTCAGGGAATTTGGTGTCTAGAATTGTAAGCAGAAACACAATCAGGAACTACTCAAATACCAAAGAATTAACTATCTAACCTTACCAATGGATTCCCCTTACCCTTCTACCAGAACCGGCACCAGAGAAGCGGCCTAACAGCGACGGGAAAACAAGAACGTGAATTTAAGAGGGGTTGGAAGCGTGAAGAAAGAGAGGAGCGTAGAGACGGCGTATGAAGATGAAGAAGATCGTGGTAAATCGTGAAGTTAAATAGGGAATAAATAACATAATAAAGTAGAAATAAATTATATTACATTTGATTTAAAAGGAGAGAGAATTGAGAAGTAGTTTGTAAATAATTACCACAATAATATTAGTCTGAAAACTGAGTAATCAAATAACGTTAAAAATCATGGAAGGATCTAGATTCAAGATTAGAGAGATAAATAAATATTATTTGGTTAAAGTAAAAATAGAAGAAGGACTAACTAATCGTTAGTAAAGAATGAGAAGAATTATCTAAATAAATAGATAAAAGAATAAATACATAGTAGCTGAATAAATAAGTTAGAAGAGGAAAATATTTTAGAAAGAAGTAAAATCAAATTTGTATTCTTAAACATAATAAAGTAGTGTTTGAGACGAACGTAAATATATATATATATGTATATTGCTTCGCTGGTCCCTTAATAATTCTGTTAATAACATTCCCACCATATGCTAATTTAATCCCATGCCAAAATTCACGGGTATTTCATCACACAAGTCGAGTTTGAAAGTCCGAAAATTCTTACGCGGCGTGTCCGAACATTGGTCTGAGCTTACAAGTTCAGACATAAGTCGAGACTTGTAAGTCGGGCTCGTCCTCGCATGATGTCCGAACATTGAAGTTCGGACAAAGTTCGGACACAACAAAACAGAGAAAACTCAATACACTCTCGGGGCCTGTCCGAACATGGATGTCCGGACGGACGTTCGGACAGGTCCTGATATACATCTTACAAGAGAAAACAGGACCAATTCAACACTAAAATAAACATATAACTTAGCAACCAAAGAAGAATCATTTCCATGACTTAGTACCTCAAATAACAACAAGAAAACCATCGAAAGATCCCTTATACAGAAAGTAATTCTCCAACAAAACACTTCAACTAAATAACAGCGGAACAGCAAAATCCAAAAGGCGATACCAACACACTCTAGCAAAGAGTGCTCAGGCTTTAAACTCCAATTCAAATGCCAAAACATTCCCAAAACTTGTAAAGCATAGCAATTCCAAAACATAACTCAACTTGAAATTATGCGTAGAAATTATCCAGTCATCCTAAGCTATGTGATAGCGTGTCCCAATCCCCAATTCAGCCGTGAGTACCTGCGACCATAAAACAACAATAGAAAACACGAAGGGGTCGCGGAAATCAGCAAAACTGAGTAAACATTGCCTCAACTTGTAAAATACATTTTGAATCTCATTTTACATTTGCAGAACCTTAACTCACACCACAACGACAACCAATTTCACCAACACCAAACCACCATTAGTAAAACATTTTGGGGGAGAACTTTCCAAGAATCAAATCAATGGTTTACACGGACGACCCCCAAATCGGGTCGCAATAATTAGAATCCCACCTCACTCTATGTCCTTAAGTGTGCACACCCCCCAGAAGGTAACTTATGACCCAAAGGAGTAGACCATTAGAGCTTAACTGCAAGTAATGTCTGCAGGCAAAATAATAAGAATATCCACGGGGTACATAGTACCAATAGTTACACGGAGCGCCAATAAGGCACCAACAATATACACGGAGTACCAAGAGGTACCAACAATCCAATAACCAATTCAATGAAAGTCTCCCAAAACGTTTAATCAAACCCTTTCGCAAAACATCTTACCAGAATGCGCAGGGGAAAATAATTCCCAAAACTTCACAATCTCAAAACCGTAGTAAATCCAACCATCTGTAATCGTGAAACACAGAGGTAAAGAATGTTCAGCACAACATTTACCTGGATACGCTCACAGCCATATAATCACTCAACAAGATCAGCAGTAGCGTTCGTCAGGGAATTCGGTGTATAGAATTGTAAGCAGAAACACAATCAGGAACTACTCAAATACCAAAGAATTAACTATCTAACCTTACCAATGGATTCCCCTTACCCTTCTACCAGAACCGACACCAGAGAAGCGGCCTAACAACGACGGGTAAAACAAGAACGTGAATTTAAGAGGGGTTGGAAGCTTGAAGAAAGAGAGGAGCATAGAGACGGCGTGATGAAGATGAAGAAGATCGTGGTAAAGATCGTGAAGTTAAATAGGGAATAAATAACATAATAAAGTAGAAATAAATTAGTATATACATTTGATTTAAAAGGAGAGAGAATTGAGAAGTAGTTTGTGAAATAATTACCACAATAATATTAGTCTGAAAACTGAGTAATCAAATAATGTTAAAAATCATGGAAGGATCTAGATTCAAGATTAGAGAGATAAATAAATATTATTTGGTTAAAGTGAAAAATAGAAGAAGGACTAACTAATCGTTAGTAAAGACTGAGAAGAATTATCTAAATAAATAAATAAAAGAATAAATACATAATATCTGAATACATAAGTTAAGAAGAGGAAAATATTTTAGAAAGAAGTAAAATCAAATTTGTATTCTTAAACATAATAATGTTGTTTGAGACGAACCTAAATATATATATATGTATATTGCTTCTCTGGTCCCTTAATAATTCTGCTAATAACATTCCCGACCATATGCTAATTTAATCCTATGCCAAAATTCACGGGTATTTCAGTTATCTTGTAATATGGCTAGGATCTTTGTTCATACTATTGGATGTTTATTCAGGGGTGTTACAGTACGGCAACCACCAAGCACTGAAATTAAAGAAACCCTAGTGTGTTTACATCTGGAAGAAATTGAGTACAAGATAAGATGTTAAAATAAATGATTGAGAAGTTGTGCCATAAATGGGAAGCAGAATAAAGGCGAGCTACCATGATAGCAGAAGCCATTGAACAGTACTAGTATAAGGGAGTTAAGTCATGGTGTGCAGTCTAGCGACCATTATGTATAAATCATCAAATATTGACACTGAGGCAATTGGATTTATGAGCTAAGACCGCCATAAGTATGGAAATAAGATGGAAGACTAACTGTGCATTTACGCCAATAGTCTAGATCATGTGAGGTAAGATTTCACAGGAAGCACACTTTCCATTCCTTAAGGAACTGGAAGTGCGTTCCTAGTAAACCAATATGAGAAACAAGATAAGAGGCTCTATGGAAAGAGACCTCAGTTACTAAGAGATCGAGTCAGTACGGAATACAGAAAAGAGCTGGAGCATACAACACCCAAGAACACAGTAAATGGATTTCCCTTGATTAACTTCAAGAAGAACAGTAAGTGTTATTATGGAATGATGAAAGAGGAGATCAACACCAGAATACTTCACAATTAGAAATAGCTAACGTGTGACAGACACTATGAGTTTACTAAAATGAGATGAGGGACGACTGCACCCCAAAGGGGCTTGCAGGTCTGACAAATTCATCTATGAGTTCGTCGGGTAAGTAGTAATGTATCAGTAAGGTACCCCATGCATGTAGACGAGTGGTGTAAGGAACACGCGAAGTAGTCGACTCCGTACCACGGTCAACGACGCAAGATCATACAAGAGCAGCTACCACCACAACAATTGAAGAGAAGGAATTCAGTTGAACCACCAACACAAGGAATCAGAGAACAAATAAGTAAGAATTATGAAGTGTGAAGAGCCCGAATTATTAAGTACAGACAATGAACATGTCTTAAGACGTAAGAGATTAAACTGTAAAGCGCAATAAGCACTAAATAGTAGTTCAGATTCGGAATCATCCTCAGACCAAAGGTCAGTCGAAAAGAATGATTTAGACGCTTGAGAGAACACTAATAGTATGAACGTTAGATCTTCAGGGAGAATGGATAGACGAGTAACGACTCATTAAGGCCGTGTATATATAAAGATAACACGTGTCCATTGAGAGACCTTTAGCACTAAATTATAAGCATGCAAGATGAGGATATACAATACTATGAAGGATAAGAAAGTAGTTAAGCCTAAGATTATCAGAGTCGCGCAGCGGAAGCTAGCAAATCAGTACCTTAAAAAGGTTGGACATACCTGATGAACCGGAAAAGGGAATGATGTACCACACATCTTCCAGTAGAACGGATATAAGACTTATCAACTGAATGCTTTAGGACCTTTGAGGTAAGACAAACTCAGTTAAGGAAATGGTATAAATACCGTTAAGGATCCTCGATACAGAGACTAAGCCATTAACATAGTTATGACCCTCTGATCGAATTATAGGTGAGATAGATGACATGGAAGCTAGAATGCTTGGTGAGAATTAGACATCTTGAACCTATGTTCAAGGATGATATAATGTTGATTACGTGGGCGTAATCCATTTTAAGGGGGGTAGAGTGAAAACCGCTTAGCGTATGATTATGTACTGAGTACGTAAACTATGGTGTGCATAGCACAAAATAATTTGAGAATTTGTTTTATATAAACATTTTAAGATAAATTATGGTTATTGTGCACAGAAGATGCAAATACCATACGTATTAAGTACCTATCTTGTTAACTCCAGTGTGAGTACAAGTTAAGAGAATTAGGGAAGAGGATTAAGGAGACTTAAGGAAACCTAAAGAATATATGAGATATGAGTTGATATGAAACTATATGTGAGATAAGAATAAGATAACACTATGAGATATTATTTGATATGTGTATGCGGTAGGAAATATGAATGCTATAAGGTAAGAACTAGTAGTAGACGAATATAGAACTTAGTAGAAATTAAAGTCCTGAGGTAAGCACTAAGAGGTGAATTGAGAATGATTGACGGACTGAGTCCACACCTTGGAGATGTATTGATTACGAAGAGAAAGACTAAAACATAGAAAATTGGAAATGAGTCAATTATTTGATGTTTAAAAATGACGTGGGAGGTGGAACTTGATTTTCTAGGGATCAAGGGAAACCGAACACAAATTGGGGTGGAGGGATAGTTCAACACTGATGCTGATTACATCAGGGTTGGATGATTCCTGAAACTCCCTACCAGTGGTCACAATTAAGTCACGCTAAGGATAGAGGCATTAGGATAAAACGGAATTGGAGTTGATTGTATTTTCAATTAGAGCAATTATTCCTCACTTGACCTCGTAAAAAGGATTTCCTTTTTACTGAGTCTCGCCCATGAAGTCGAGGACACATGAGCCTTTGTCTTCGGACCGGTGACATGGGGAGAACAGAGTTGTTTTGTATTCTAGCCCATGAAGGCGAGGATGAATGTGCCTTTGTCTTCGGACCGTTGACATGGGAGAATACGATGAAAATTGTGTGATTGTTTTAATCATCAAAAGGAACAAAGAGAATTTTGAGTGCTATACATGCTTAAGCATGTTGTGTGATATTTGAGCATAACAATATGACAGACCTAATGATTCAATAAGATTAAGTACATATAAGCATGATCTATATGATCTATGGAATGAGGTAAGCCATGTATTCTAATAAAATAAGATGCATGGGAACTTTGGGGACAAAGTTCTTTTAAGGGGGGTAGATTGAAATACCCCAATCCTAAGTATGCAAGGTAAACATCAATTTATGATGTAATAAGGCTAAAACATGCCTTAGAAACATTTGTAGACAATTTAAACCAAGGGAAACACAAGAAAACGCCATAAGGGCAATTTAAGCAAAAATGTTCTCTAAGCTTGGAGTGACTTTGATTAGCACCCAAATATCATTATAAGACCTTATTAACATGATAATGGACATGTTAAATCAATTACCAAAGAAAACCAAGCTCAAAAACAAGCTTGAACACAAAATGTGCTTTAAGACTCCTTAAAGCACCTTTTTAAAAATTGTCTTAGAAATGAGTTTTGAGTAGCTAAATGCCCATGATTACACCTTAATCAAAATTTGTACTAATTAGTATCACATTAGGAAGCCTAAATCAATGAGAAATCAAAAATTTCACAAATGTTTGCATTAATTTGTGAATAGTGCCAAATAGTGCCTAGTTTAAGCTTTAGTCAATATAAGTCAATAAGTTGGTCAACCAAGACCATAAATATCTTACTAATAAGGGGGGGAACGGTTTTTAAAGCTGGTGACTCACCACATGAGCCAGCACATTAAGGAAAAGAAGCGAAAAGTGAGAATAGTACTATTTGCTTTTAAAAGATAAAAATCTTTACTTTAGCCTACCCCGCTCCTCTCTTCTTCATTTCTTCTTCTTCCACTGAATATTTCTTCTTCTTCCTCCCAAGAAAACCGTGAGTGCTGCCTCCATTCATGCTCCATCTGCATTTATCCACCAAATGTTCATTTTAGCTCCAAATCAAAAACTAAGCATAGATTTCTCTTAGTTGGAGCAAGTCCTTCCTTTCTATGTTTTCAAATACTTCAAAGCTCAAGTTTGGTGCCATGAGAAAACTCCATTGATGGGGGAATATCAAGTTTGAAGAGCTCTTTTGGTTCTCCATTGATCCAAGGTAGTGAAAGTGAAAGAAAAATCAACTTTCCTTCATTTTTCACCCATGTCCAAAAATTACCTCTCATGGATCCCTGTTTTTATGCCCTGTTATAGCTTGTTTTAACCACCAAGGACTAGTGGAGGGCCCTCTTTCATTCATTTCCCAAGTCTACTTTGAGACATCAAAGGTAATCATCCACTTTATGTCTTAAAACACATTTTTAACCGAGAAATGATCCTTTAAGGTTAATGTGTTCTTTAGCACTCATTAGAGTTATTGTATATTGGTTAGAACATTGGCAAGGGAGATTAAATTGGTGGCCGAGATTCATTCAAGAAAAGACATAAGGAGGAAGTTAAGATAAGCTTGAGAAAAAAACAAGGTAAATTGCTTACCTAATGGTGGTTTAAGGTTTTAAGGGATGAGATTGAGATAATTACTAATGTAGCTTAAAGCTTACATTAAGTAATGGGTTATATAACCTAGGAAAAAGAATTCAAACAAGCTTGTGAACTTGTGACTAAGGAGCCAATGGAAATGAGTTAGTAAGATAAGTATAAGGTGAATTAAGAGAACACTTATAATGCTATGGGAGAATTCTTGTGTGTGTTTGCAAGTTGAAAGCTATTATTCTGGAAATTCAGTGTTTAAGTTTAAGTCATTTAAGGGCCTAAGAACTATGTCATTTAAGAGCCGTAGTGCTATGCAATTTAAGATTATTGCACTATATTGTGTTTATTATGAATGAGTTGATTTGGGTGAGGATTATGATGAGAAAAAGATTTGATGTGTGTGAGATGATTGAATGAGAAAAACCATGCATATGGGCATGATAACATACTAGGGGAGCAATGGCAAAATTTGAGTGAAAATAAGTTAACAACGGTGTTCTTGAGGATTAGAATGACCTAGAGTTGTCTAGGAGGAATTAAAGGTTAGGAGGGTGTATTTTTTGTGCTAATATTGTGTACTAAGGATTTGAGTATTCATGATTGTATTAAAGGGTGAAAAACTAAATATTGGGTGTAGTAATATACTAAGGAAGCCATGTCAAAATTTAGAGAGGAAACTAAGTGTTTAAGGTGTTCTAAGGAGATTTTATGACTAAGGATGTTCTAGTAAACATTAAGGGTTGATTTGGTGAAAATGGATAAACTATGGAGTTCTTGAGTACTAGGAAGACCTAGGGATGTCTAAGAGGGACTAGGGGTTACGATGGTGAATTTAAGGCACCAAAACCATGGTTAAGGAAGCTAGGAAACTTGTACAAAGTTTGAAGGAAAAATAAGGTATAATGACTTGTAAGGATGTAAGCATGTGCTAGATTATATATAGCTTTGAGAAGTTTGAGTAAGCAAATGGGTATGCGTGATGATACTTGAGGAGTAGTTAAGATGGTTGTGAAGAAACATAATAATAGTTGAGGTCTTAGGCAAAATCACTAGTGTTAAGTGTAAGAATTTTGTAAGAAAATGAGTGACAAGTTTGATGATGATTGAGGAAGGTTTAGTACATGTTTTAAGGTGTTTAAACATGTAGGAAACATGTGGAAAGATTGTGGAAGAGTTTGGGAACAAAATAGAAATTTTTGGGAAGATTCTGCAGTGGACCAACCTTGGGGACCGACCTTGTCTGGGTCAGTCGGACCTTGTTATACCAGCCGGAATGTTTCTGGAATCGACCGACCCAGAGGGTCTTGGGTCGGTTGGGTTGAGCTTGGGTCGGTCGGGGGAAAATTAGAGAAACCGAAAGTTTCTAGAATGGACCGACCTAGAGGGTTGGGTCGGTCGGCCCATACTTATGAAAAAAAACTTTCAATTTTAAGAATGTTAAATGGTATTAGTGGTATGCCATTAAGAGGGTAATGATGATTAGATAAACAAGCATATAAGGACTTAAGAGACTAAGTTAAGTAAAATGGTTTTAAGTGTTTAAGGTTAAGTTCATAAGTACTTAAAGTGGTATTAGGTGGGGAGCATTAATGGCTAAGTAAGGTAAATAACATGGAAGTAATTAACAACCTAAATTGGATGAATGTTTTAGGACTTGAGTATGTGGACTCCGGAGGAGAGTAAGCAACCGAACAACCGACAGTGTACGGTATGGTTTTCTTGTGACCTGCTTGCTAACAAGGTGTCCCTCGGCTTGTGTGCGATTTGTTTATGTGTGCCGACTAAACAAGATAAAGAAGGCAACCGGAATATTATGTTTGTTGTGTGATTGTGATACACTAACACAACCTACTGTGAGAACTTACTAACATTGCTTAGTAAAGAATTGTGTGAGATTAAGGAACACTCCCAAATATTGTTTTCTTAGTAACCGTAAGAGGTTAACTAACCAACATTGACTTGAGGCTTCCACAAACTAGAACTTGGGGGGGAGTGAGGAATCCGGAAACGTTCCGGCAAATGTGTTTTGGGGGAGGTCAGTATCCTTATCAGGTACCGACTTCCAAATATGACTTGTCTTCGGAATTGTCACCTAGAGTCGACATAAAGACTCGGTCACCTTGATTTCTATTCAAGGTGGGAGGCACTACTAAGGAGGTGTGGTGAGATCTACCTAAATCCCAACTAATTCTAACAAATATTGTTTATGTAAACCAATGGAGCTGATAACTCATTGGTCAGGGTTACTCGACCCGACAAGATAAACAATGAATTTAGGAACTACCATTCTAATTAAAGAACGGTTAACTTAATTGAGATAAGATTGGGATCGGGTTTGAGATAAGATGCAACCATTTCTATTTAAAGATTGGTTTGTATTCTAAGACTGAGATAAGGATTAAGATTGAGGTAGGATGAGGTTGGGCTGAGATTAAGAGGAAACATAATTTAAGGAGTTAAAAATACTAACTCAATTACTAAGGGAACGCTTTTAAGTCGTCCATTGTGTTTGAACTTTGATTGTTCATATGTGGCTTATTGTTTATTGCACTTTCTATTATGTTGTGCATCTAATCAACCTCTATGCTATCGACAATTAGTCATCGTAGCCATGTTAGCTTGGGGGCCATGAGAGGATCGTACCAGCAAAGGTGCTGACCCCCTCGGGGCTACTGTTTATATTTTGCAGGTGAATGAAAGAAGACGATAGTCCTGAGAGTAGGATCGGGTAGATTTACTTCGGGTTGTCTTCTTTTAGTTGTACGAGTTGTGCATGTACACTCGTTTAGTAAATGATATGAGATGTTAGTAAGTTGTATAGATTGTAAGGAGTTTGTAAGAGTGTAATGTAATTGGTTAAGGCTTGTATGTACTATTGTTCGGTATATTTGGGTCCATCAGACTGTAGCTAGATCTTGGAGATTTTAGTTTGCCTAGTTGGTCACGTGGGTGACTGAAACAGTCTACTGCATCCTAATACAATCCGATCTGATTTACTATCCTACATTACCTGGTCTTGATTACAGAAGCTCGTGAGAGTAGAGAGAGAGAGAAAGCCTTTAGTTGGAATTTAGTGTAAGTTTGATTGCCAAATATTGCGTATCTTATTTCATGGTGGTACACCCCTATTTATAGTATTTTGGGCCTGGTTTCATGGTGCCAGCCTGTACTTTACATGTATAAGTACAGTTCTACCCTCTCCTAGTATCTTTGGCCGACCACAGACGGTCGGTTGTGCCATATTTTGTCTTGCCTAAGTCCTATTTTTATCCGGCTGGGTACGGCCGGATTCCCTATGTGTTTCTACTTCCATCGGGCTAAGAGGTCGGATGCTCTATGTATCTCTATTCTAATCCGGCTAGAGCGGCCGGAAGTTCTACGTGTATTGTTCTGGCTTGATACCATTTCTTCCCTTCTCATCAGTCCCACAAGTTCTATCTTTCTGAATTTTGGTGAAGAAAAATAGAACTTCTGTGTCTTGTGCTTTGGCGAAAATTTTAATTTTGCAACTGCGGCCAACTCTGAGGCTCCTTGGTCTGTTCGTGCTTCGTCTTTTCCTTATCCCAGTCCCACAAGTTCTTTTTCTTCATACTTGGAGAAAAGGAACTTCTTTTTGGCCACGTGCGAAGCTCGTGACTCAAACCTGTTGTGTACCAATTTTTGAATTTTTCCGCGGTTTTTGGTGTAGGATACGTAAGGTCCTTCTTTCGACTAATCATCGGAAGCGTCTTTAGGAAGCGTGTGGCCCTTTCTTTTCCTCTGCAAAAAGGTGTTTTTTGTTGTGCATGCATATATATATATATATATATTTTTGTTTGAGCGAGGGAAAACTTTCCTTATTTGAGTTTTCAAGCTTCTTTCTCTTTCCTCCTCTGCCCATTCGCTTCGACTATCTTCTTCTTTCGCCACTTCTGTTACCGTGCTCTTCGCTTCCTTTCACTGTCGTTTAACTTCGATTTTGTGCTAAGCTCAACATGTCTACCTCTGCTGCAAAAAAGAGTAAGCTTGTGCAAATTTTCCACCTGCCATTGAAGCGATTCAGGGCTCTCGCTCCCCCAATGGCTTTCGCCCCACGCTCCTGAAGTTCCAGAGGCCCTTTTTGTCTGGTCGAGAGCCTTCTCCTTCCTCTCTCGACTTCTCCGCCCTTTGCGACTGCCTTAGGGATGTCGAAGCTCCCCTCGACACTCAGATTTACCTACCGTCCCCTGATTCTCACCCCAATGATGATTTTGGCCGTGGGTACGTGGTTTATGCGGATTTCTTCCGTTCCGGCCTGACCATTCCCCCACACCCTTTCGTTTTGGGCTTCCTTCTCCGTCGTTGCTGTTCTCTTGCTCACCTCCATCCAAAGGCCATTTCGCATCTCCATGTTTGTTTCTCTTTGCGAGGAAAGCAGGATTCGCCGGAAGGTACTGACTTCGCCCGATTCTTCACGGTTAGGGTTGACCCCTACAGCTTAACCCTAATTGCGAAAGCCAGACACTCCTTTTCGACTACAAGAAAGTTCATGAGTGGAGCTCACGGTGGTTCGTCATCGTCCCTCCATCCGGCCGAGTCTTGGGCGTCCCATACTGCGCTGAAGTCTGTAAAGGCCAGTTGATCTGTCCCCCAACTCCTCCGGCCGAGCTGCCTATCTCAAAGATTCTGAGGGCACAAAACAAAAAACCGCCGACTGTTGAGGCGTTTTTTACAAAAGCACGTCTGTCTTCTCTGAAGACCTATCACAGTAAGTGCTTTTAATTTTTAGCGGAAGTTTTGTTGTCTTTATTGGTTCCCTTATCGTTTTAGTGTGTCGTATGCAGATTTCTTCCAGAAGGGGGACAAGTTCGGTCCTTTCTACAACTGGAACTTCGTCACCTTCAAGAATGGTGACGAGAAGATTGATTACTATGATACTCTGGATGCGGCTACTAGTGCGGCTGAGCAGCTTTTGGAGAATGCTCCCTCTTCTACAAAGCGCTCCAGGCAAGAAAGCAGAGATGACCAAGTTGGTCATTCAAAGAAAAAAAAAGGGTGGAATCACCTGAACATGCCGCCGCCGGATTGTCAGGTACTTGGCACGTGATCCCCGAGTACGGGCATTGTGTCTTTCTTCCCCTCACTCCTGGTTCGGGTATAGACCTCGGTTCTCGCTGGGGCGGGAGTCTGGTCATCCGACCCCATTTGCGAGCAGTTTCCTGATTTGTCGGGTTACTTTTCTTCAGATCCT
The DNA here is from genome assembly GCA_023374045.1 of Limonium bicolor. NCBI lineage: Eukaryota > Viridiplantae > Streptophyta > Magnoliopsida > Caryophyllales > Plumbaginaceae > Limonium > Limonium bicolor. The sequence continues at coordinate 324,566,985 of CM041776.1, read as the reverse complement.
ATCCAAGAGAACACATTGGAGGCACCCGGACTCGGCTCCGATCCTCCGACTGAAGAAGGTTTTGGTTGTTCTGTGGTTTTTCCTTGTTTTTTGCTTCTTTTTTTTTAGGATCTTTTTGTTTCCAGCTTTGTATACATTTGAGCCTTCTGATACCGAATGTTTTTATTATTGCGGCAGCCCCTGCTCCTGCCAAGCAAAGACTCAAAAAGAAAACTACGTCAAAGCCGAAGGCCCCACAGCCAGGGACATTAGGAGAGGGACAAACCTCTGGTGACCCTGAGGCCTCAGCCTCATTCTCTATTGATGTTGCTGCGGCCATGGATGCGGCACGGGATAGAGCAATGGAGTATCGTCAGGTGCCTGAGAATCCTGAGCTCCGGAGTAAGCAGAGAGAGGACATCATAGCTTCTTCTTCTTCCTCCCTCCTCCTCCTCCTCTCAGGAGTCCTATACCGGACCCTCCCAAAGGAAGGGTGGTTTTATCATCGTGGGCACCCTCTCCCTTTGATATCCTGCGACTCTGCCAAGTACTCCTCCGTTTGGAAGGAGGCAATAAAGAGATCAGGTCACCCAGACGGGATTTTTGCTCCTCGGCAACTTTACTGCTACCAAACAGAGGCTACGGATCGGAGATGGGGGGCAGATGCCATCATGCGGCATTCCCTCCGAATAAACGATGTATTTGAAATGATGTGGGGGGGCATCTTTCAGGTTGGCAAGCACATTTCTTTTGTGTTTCTCCCCCCTTTGTTTTGCTTTTTCCTTAATTTTGTGAATTGTGTTGTTCTTAGGTGATGTCCATGGCTCAAAGTGCTGAGGTTCACTTCGGCAACCTCCGATCCAGGCTTCGCTATGAGGAGAGCCGAGCCAATAATGCTGAAGAGGAACTGAAGCTGACCCGCTCCTCTCATGATACTTATATCGATCAGGTTCAGTATGAGATTGACCTCAAGGCAAAGGAGAGAACTGAGGCAATAAACAAGGATCTGCAGCTTTCCCGGCGGGAATGCGAGCGTCAGCGTGATAAATATGAGTTGCAGCTGAAGAAACTCCGAGAAGAAAACTTTTCTCTAAAAAGCCGGATCGTGGAAGCTGATAATACTTTGATAGAGGTACGAAACCATCTCTTCTCTTTTTTTTTGAGAAAGACAAGCTGACTCGGGCCTCCTCTGACCTTAGACATTTTGCTGGATCAGGTGCGCTCTATTCACCGGAACGAGGTGAACTCTCTTCAGGCTGACAAGGCCCTTTTCTATCAGGAGAGGAACTCGTACAAGCAGGAGGCTGAAACGCTTGAACTGGAAAAGCAAGCTCTTCAACGGGAGAATGAGGCCCTTGTGAAGGAAAAGGAAAAGCTCATGCAGGAGCTTGACCGCCTGTCGGAGGAAAAGGCCGCACTGGAAGAGCAGTCAAGGTCCTCCTTTAATCAAGAGAAGCAGTCTCTGCTCCGGGATCTTGCTACCTTAGAAGAGGAGAAGGAGGCCCTTGCCGCAGAAAAGGTTGCCTTGACAAATGAAAAAACCGGGCTGGAAGAAAGGGTGAAAAACCTGGAAAAAACCATGTCCCGTCCTCAAGTTGAGAATGTTGGGTTGCCGAGCCATGGTGAGTTTTCAAATTTTGGTTTTTTGATTTCCTTCTTTCCTTTCTTTTATTCCTTACCATTCTTGTGTTCCGGTCAGGCCTGAGCCCTGCCAATCTTTTGGAGCACCTCTGGAAGCTGAACGGTCGGATGAATACTGCTAAAGAGGAGTGTCACTGGCTACTCCGAACGTGACAAATACCGAGCCCAAGTCCTGACTCTCGAGTCTCAAGTGGCCAGGTTTATGTCATTTTCGCGGCAATCGCAAGGAGATACAGAAGCAAGGTACCATAAATGCTCATCTGAAGGAGTCCTTCGCCTCTCAGTGCCGCAGGATAGTCGATATCTGCCAGCAGACCATCTCGGAGCACTTTCTTGAGAAAGGGAGTTATTGGATGATGATTGTACAATAAGCTGGAGTTCAAGGCTGTTGCCCAGCGGTCTAACTTCTTCTTGGAGCTTGAGAGATTCTGCCGCAGCCCCGGAGAGACATGCTTTGGTGCTGGCCAAGCCTCTTTTCTTCCGGCCGGAAGTAACATCCAGCCGTCCGCTGGAGGGGTGCAGCGTCTCTCTAAGAGATCCAAGTCTTCTGAAAGCGTTGCCGGTAGTGGTGATAGACTAGCTGTAGAAAAAATAGAATAGGAGTTCTCTTTATTTTCAGAGGGGTTTTTCTTCTATATACTTTTTTTTTTTGCCGGATCTTTTGTATTGACTATATTTTGTAATTGTTTTTACCCCGCTCTTGGGAAGAATACAAGTTATATTTTTCACCATCTTTGCTTATTCGTCTGTCGGAGTACTTCCTTCTTTTTAGTTAATTTGTTTATTACTGTGACATTCTCCCTCTTCTTAATGGTGTACATATGGTTTTCTTACGCAAGCCATGTTAGTTAAGTGTTTACCTTTGTAATAAAAGAAGCTTGTGGCTTGTTGATTGAACTTTTGTTTTTAGTAGGCGAATCTTTTTTCTTTCAAAGTATAGCCGTCTGGCCGGATTTTTCTTTTCTTTCGAAGTATAGCCGTCCGGCCGGATTTTTCTTTCAAGGCATGACAGCCTGCGGGTCGTTGGCCGGTGCTTACTTTCAAGGCATGATAGCCTGCGGCTCGTTGGCCGGAGCTTACTTTCAAGGCATGATAGCCTGCGGCTCGTTGGCTGCTTATTTCAAGGCATGATAGCCTGCGGCACGTTGGCCGGAGCTTACTTTCAAGGCATGATAGCCTGCGGCTCGTTGGCCGGTGCTTACTTTCAAGGCATGATAGCCTGCGGCTCGTTGGCCGGTGCTTACTTTCAAGGCATGATAGCCTGCGGCTCGTTGGCCGGTGCTTACTTTCAAGGCATGATAGCCTGCGGCTCGTTGGCCGGTGCTTACTTTCAAGGCATGATAGCCTGCGGCTCGTTGGCCGGTGCTTACTTTCAAGGCATGATAGCCTGCGGCTCGTTGGCCGGTGCTTACTTTCAAGGCATGATAGCCTGCGGCTCGTTGGCCGGTGCTTATTTTCAAGGCATGATAGCCTGCTCGTTGGCCGGTGCTTACTTTCAAGGCATGATAGCCTGCGGCTCGTTGGCCGGTGCTTACTTTCAAGGCATGATAGCCTGGCGCTTGGCCGGTGCTTACTTTCAAGGCATGATAGCCTGCGGCTCGTTGGCCGGTGCTTACTTTCAAGGCATGATAGCCTGCGGCTCGTTGGCCGGTGCTTACTTTCAAGGCATGATAGCCTGCGGCTCGTGCCTGCTTACTTTTGCTCTTTTTCGAAAATAATACCTCTTTATTAATGAATCGTAGTTTTATGCATAGAATTTTTTTAGACATTCTCCATGCCAAGAATGCGGCAATTCGTACCCTTCACCATTTTTCAGGCGGTATGAAGCTCGTCCTGTCTTTTGGTGTATGATGGTCCTTCCATTGTGGCTCTAGCTTCTTAGGCTGCTTAACCTCTCGAAGAACCAACTCTCCTGGGGCAAAACTCCGCTCCTTTATCCTTTGATTGAAATATCGCTCAACTCTGGATTTATGTTTCGCCATCCTTACTACGGCGGCCACTCTAGTCTCCTCGAGGAGGTCTAGACGATCCTGTATTCCCTGATTGTTGACTTCTTCGTCATATGATTCCCACCTTATTGATGGTACTACAATTTCCGCCGGAATGACAGCCTCTGAACCATATGTTCTGTAGGGTGTTTCTCCTGTCGGCCCCCTTTCTGTTGTCCTGTAAGACCAGAGGATCTGGGGTAACAGCTCTGCCCACTTTCCCTTTCTTTCATCGAGTTTTTTCTTTATTGCCCTTACTATCTGACCATTTACGTTCTCGACCTGCCCATTTGCCTGAGGGTGTGCTACTGATGCGAACCTTAAGTCGATCTTCCATTCTTCACAGAATTCCCGGAAGCTTTCGCAGTTGAATTGAGTTCCGTTATCAGTTATTATTGTCTTTGGTATGCCGAACCTGCATATCACATATTTCCAGATGAATTCCTGTGATTTTCTAGCCGTGATAGAGATAGTGGGCATTGCCTCGACCCATTTTGTGAAATAGTCGATGGCGACGTATATGAACTTGAACCTCCCTGGTGAAGCTTCTGGGAATGGTCCCACAATATCTAATTTCCACATAGCAAAAGGGATTGGGCAGAGGATAGATTTTTGTGCCGCCGGAGGATTGTGTATTTTATTCCCGTGTTCCTGACACTTGAGACACTTTTGTATGTACTCTTTGCAATGTTCCATCATTTTTGGCCAAAAGTACCCGAGCCTCAGGATTTTGTGCGTTGTGGTCCTTTCTCCTTGGTGGTTTCCACAGAGCCCATCATGCACCTCTTTTATTAGTTCTGCCCCTTCGGCTATGGTAACACACTTCAATGCTGGTCTTGCAAAAGATCGCTTATATAGCTGGTTATTCTCAATGAAAAATGATGCAGTCCGCCTTTTTATTATCATGGCCTCCTTTTCTTCTTCCGGCAACCTTCCTTGCTGTATGTAATCTATGATTGGGGTCATCCAAGATTCTGCCTTATCATTTGGTTCCACTGTAAACACTTGAGCCCCGTCTATGCTTGATGTAGTCTTGACTTCTAACCATACTTCATTGGGTACTTTTTCGGCCATACTTGCCAATTTTGCCAAGGCATCAGCTTCAACATTCTCCTCACGAGGGAGATGCTTTAGCTCACACCTTTGGAAATTTGCTTTTAACTCCTAAACTTTGAGCAAGTACCTCCATAGCTTTTCCTCTTTGACTTCATAGATGTTGTCGCTTTCTCTTGCTACCAACATGGAATCTGAGTATACCTCTTATTCTGTTGCCCCTAAGGCGGCGGCCACCTCCAAACCCTGGATGAGGGCTTCGTATTCAGCTTCATTGTTGGTAACATCGAAATCAAGCCGGAAGGCGTAATTTAGGCTTTGTCCATCTGGAGCTTGTACCACTATTCCAGCTCCTGCCCCACTTTTGCATCGGGCTCCATCAACCAAGATGGTGTATGGGTTTTGGAGCCGTTTCTCTTCTCTTGCAAAGTTTGTTTCTGTTATGAAGTCTGCCAAGGCCTGTGCTTCAATCGCTGTTCTGGGTAAGAAGTGATTTTCATATTGTGTTAGCAACACTGTCCAGCTCGCCATCCGGCCGGAGGCATTTGGATTGTTAGCTATTTGATTGAGTGGACAGTTGGTCCTGACAAAGATTCGATGCGACTGAAAGTAGGGCCGTAATTTCCTTGATGCCACCACTAATGCAAACAGGATTTTCTCTATGTTTGTATACCGTCCTTCTGTTGGGCTCAATATTTTACCAGTGTAGTAGACTGGTATTTCCCTTTTCTCTTCCATAATCAAGACAGCTGCAATTGCCCAATCTGTTGCGGACAAGTAAAGGTAGAGATCCTGGCCTGAGGTAGGTACGCCCAATTTAGGCAAATCCCGAAGCATTTCTTTGATTTTCTCAAATGCGTCTATGCACTCTTGTCCTCATTGGAACCTGCTGTTCTTCCTTGGGATATTGAAGAACGGGATTGATTTTTCCTGAAGCTTGGAACAAAACCTGCTTAAAGCTGTGAGTCTCCCATTCAAGGCTTGGACGTCTTTGATATTTTTTGGAGGAGGAAGGTTGAGGATTGCCTGACTTTTTTCCGGATCGACCTCAATACCTCGTTGTCCAACAATGAAGCCAAGAAACCTCCCTTTGGTTACACCGAATACACACTTTTCTGGGTTCATCTTGATTTGGTATTTGTCCAGAGTGTCGACGTTTCCTCTAAATCCTTCATGTGTTGTTCTTTTGATGGATTTTTTACCACTATATCGTCGACGTAAGCTTCCACGTTCCGGGAAAGTTGTTGACAAAATACTTTGTCAATCATTCGCTGAAAGGTAGCTCCTGCGTTCTTCAATCCAAAAGGCATTACCTTGTTACAGAATGGTCCGGCTGAAGTGATAAAGGATGTTTTTTCCGAATCGTCTTCTTTCATTTTTATCTGATTATAGCCGGAGAAATCTAGAAAGCTTAACACAGAGCTTTGAGCAGTTGAAACCACCAATCTATCTATTGATGGTAGGGGGTAGAAATCTTTCGGACATGCCTTATTCAAATCTGTGAAATCCACACACATTCTCCACTTCCCGTTTGCCTTTTTGACCATGACAACATTAGTCAGCCATCGTGGGTACGTTACCTCCCTGATGAATCCAGCTTTAAGGAGTTTCTGGACTTCGGTTCGTGCAGCCAAATCTCTTTCTTCCCCTATTACCCTTTTTCTTTGCCTAACTGCCGGATGTTTAGGGTCTACCCTGAGCTCATGCCGGATAACGCTTGGGTCTATTCCGGGCATCTCGTCCGTGCTCCAGGCGAATGTTGCCCTTCTTTTTTCCAGGAACCTCATTAAGTGAGTTTGTTCTCCACTGTCAAATGCAGTTCCTATTTTAAAAAATTTAGAAGGGTCAGATTTTAAATGTACCACTCTGGGGGGGCTTGAGCCGTTTGACATCCTTCCTTTTCTTGACTTGACCCCGGGGAAGAGGGTAACTTTCCCTTGAACTCCTTGTCCGATCCTACGGTTTTGACCATCTCCTTGCTAGGAAGGCTGTCCATGATGCGGACTTCACACATTCGGGCCATCTTTTGGCTTCCTCTTATTGTAACCACCTTCCCATTTATGGTTAAATATTTCAATTTTAAGTGATGAGTGTTGTGTATGGCTTTGAAAGCATTGATTTCTGGCCTTCCAAGATACATGTTATATCCAGACAGACCTAGCACAATAAAAGCCGTGAGTTTCTCTTCTCGTCTCCTTTCGTCTCCTTGGCCCAGGGTCATTGTTAAGTCTATACTGCCGGAAGACGTGGTAGAGACGCCTCCTACAAATCCTCCTAGAACCGCCGAATATGGCTTGATTCGGTCCTCAAGCACTTCCAACCTCCTAACCGCCTCGGCTGATATGACATTTGCTCCAGCCCCACTATCAATCAGGATTCCTTCCATCATTCGATCATTTACCTGTGCATGAATGACAAGTGGATCGTTGTGTGGGTATAGCACTCCATCTTCATCTTCGTCGGAGAAGAAGATTGGAGGAAAACCTTCTTTTCTCCGGGAGTTCCTGATGCACTTGATGAATGTGCCTTTTTCTTTCATTAGGGGTTAGCGGTCCTACCTCCGAAAAAAGCCCTGTGAGTTTTCTTAGAGAAAGTTTTGTTAGCTTTCTTCTTTGGGAGGAAAGGGGGTTTACTGTAAGAAATGTGAAAAATGGAAAGTCGGTTTCCCTTTTTTTTAGTAACGTGATACTTAACATTTTTACTTCTATATGTTCAGATTTTAGGGAAAACAGGAGATATAAGATTCTCATCTTAAAGCAGATTACAAAAGGTTATACTAAACTTATCAGGGATGTTCTTGGAGTAACATAAAAGCAAATTGTCTGGATTTGCAATTCCGAATGCTAAGAGAAGGAACTTTTGCTTTCCTTCTTCACATACCTGTTATCATACCCACCGATTTGCCAGGATCAAGCCTGGGGTGAATCTCTTCCACTTGCCGTCCACGTGGTGCATTCTAGCCTCCGTCCTGTTGACTATCGTATTGCCTTTGTGCTCCGGCTGGTTGCTTTCCCTTCTTCTTATTCTCCTCAATGATTCGAAGCTCTTTGGCTAAGGTAGCACAGTTTATAGTCCGGTGGCTGCGGTTTCCGTGGTATTAGCAGAATGCAACCGGAATTTCTCCTTGCGGCGGCTTTCTCGGCGGAGGGAGGTATCCTTCTCTTACTGCAGCAGCATATTTCCCTGGGTCAATGTAGACGATGGTCCTTGCCCTCAGATGCTGTGGCCCCTGAGAGGAAGATCTGGAAGTCGACTTGCCGTAATATGGCTTATATCTTGACCCTCCTCTTCCGGCATTTCCTCCATGCCCTTCTTTTTTCTCTGGTGCCGCTGCGATCTTGAAGCTATCTGCTAGCTCCTTAGCCTTGTTTTCTATTATCTCAGATTTCAAAAAATCATGGATCATTTCAGCTAACTCTCCATGAGATTTCGGTGCTTTTGTTGCGATCTTTCCGGCAAGCCAAGGTTGAGCCAAACCGTTACCAAAGGCTTTGATCAAGATCTTCTCATTGATATCATCAATTTCCGCGACCTTCTTATGGAAGCGTTCATTGTACTCCTTCACGCTTTCCCCCTTTCGCTGCTTAACGTACATCAGCTCTATTGTTTCTTTTTTAACCCTCTTACTCGCAGCGAAGTATTGTTGGAATTCTTCAGTCAGTTTTGAAGCTCGTGATGGACTGTGGCGGTCTCGTGGAGATCCATCCCAACGCTCTCTTTGAAAGTGTTCCGGGGAATAAATTACAGAGAGCGAGGGAGTTGATCCCCTGAGTGTTCATGGCAAACATGAACTTCTTAATATGCTGAGCGGGGTCTCCTGTCCCATCATATTTCTCAATTGCCAGGGCAACGAAATGCGGCGGGAGTTTTGCTTTTCTTATCTGCTCTGAGAAGGGGTACAAGCTCATGTCTATCTGGCCATCCTCTTCCATTTCTTCTTCACTAATGATTGAAATGCGTTTCCGATCTTTGCTTTCTTCGCCATTACTGTCTTTGGAATCTTTGTTTCTCAGCTGCTCTATGGCCTCAGTCATTTCATCCCATTTCTTCTGATATTCGTCTTCTTTTTGCATTAATTCTTGCTGTAGAGTCTCGTTTCCCTCTACAATCTTTTCGTCAATCGATCTGACTAGTCCTTTTAGCATATCCTCGAGATCTTTCTTGGAGATGGCTTCTGGCATCTCCTAGCTCATTTCTTCTTCAACGCGATTGTCATCCTCGGTGGCGTTCTTCGGTGTTTTCTTTGATCTTGGAGCCATTTCTCATATTCAGATCCTGTAAAAAATATCATTAGTCGTTTCAGGATTTCCACTACAAATCGTCACAGATTACTTCACTATTTCTAGGTGGTCTCGTGGTCGCTTCTTGCTGTTCGTTTCCCACAGACGTCGCCAAATGAAATAGTCTACTGCATCCTAATACAATCCGATCTGATTTACTATCCTACATTACCTGGTCTTGATTACAGAAGCTCGTGAGAGTAGAGAGAGAGGGAGAGAAAGCCTTTAGTTGGAATCTAGTGTAAGTTTGATTGCCAAATATTGCGTATCTTGTTTCGTGGGGGTACACCCCTATTTATAGTATTTTGGGCCTGGTTTCATGGTGACAGCCTGTACTTTACATGTATAAGTACAGTTCTACCCTCTCCTAGTATCTTTGCCCGACCACAAACGGTCGGTTGTGCCATATTTTGTCTTGCCTAAGTCCTATTTTCATCCAGCTGGGTACGGCCGGATGCCCTATGTGTTTCTACTTCCATCCGGCTAGAGTGGTCGGATGCTCTATGTATCTCTATTCTCATCCGGCTAGAGCGGCCGAAAGTTCTACGTGTCTTGTTCTGGCTTGATACCATTTCTTCCCTTCTCAGTGACTAACGGCGGTAATGCCAAATATTGTAAGAAGTCCGCTGCAAGTTAATATAAGTGATTGGAGGCTTATGAGATAAGTATGGCTTTATGAGTTGGGGTGTTACACTAGCATTGTACTTTGGTGTACGGTATGTTCATTGTGTGGTTCTAACCTCTGAGGGAAGCCTTGATTCGTGTATTTGCCTAACTATGTGACAAGAGCGATATGTCTGCTATGCATGTTGCATGGATTAAAAGTTGATTGCTACGTGATTATTATTGTGCTTGACGTCTTGGGACAACATTACTATGATTGCTCGTATGATTGGAATTCTAATATCTGAAACCATTATTCCATATTGACCTAAGTAAAACACTAAGGAATGATGCTCGGGATCCCAGTCTCTAGAGCTTGATATTCGAACATAACTATATCCTAGACTATTGCTAGGGAAGTACATAAGACATCAAGTAATAAATGGTAATGATTTCTCCAAGACCTAAGAATTTACTTAGGGTAGTCGATTAAGGATTAATCACATATTGGAGAGTGTTGGTTAAGGTACATGGTATGGGAATCCAATTAGTTTCGACTCGTTGGTTGCGCATTGGTGATCACCGGAGTATAACGTCCGTATCGGACCGACTCCCTCCATATTCTAACAGGCCTAGATAGGCTGTTGGACAAAGGGTACTGCTTTTGGTACACGGCTTCGGCCACTCATGGATGCCTTGATTAGGCATGTGGAAGCCCTGGGATCGAATGGTCCTTGGCAATGAGCACCTCGTGTGTACGGGAGGACTACTGTCCCGTAAGGTTATTGACGGGTTGTCCTAAAGTCACGCCCATTGACATTTAAAGTAAGACTTAATGGTGACTAACATAATTTGAAGGAATACTACGATTATCCTGTTAGAAGAAACTACGCGTTTGTATGGCTGTTTATAGAATTCTATATGTTAATTGTATGTATTGTATGTGGTGTATGGATTGTTTACATTGATGGAATGCTATATGTTTAATCATGTTATCTACTGTTGCTTACATAAACTGTAAAATGAACCAGCTTGTAATTTAACCTCATGTTCAGACGGCTAATTGACCTAGTGACCTAAAGGGTCTTGGACAACATAGTTAACATACTCGGCCAAGCGCTGAGCCCTCCATGGGCACCGATATTTTATGCGGTAGGTGATTGATGATTGGCGCTGGAGTGCGGGATCGTGGGTAGATGACCTCCGCTTTTATTTATCGCATGTTTAGAATTAAATCATTTAGTATGTTCTAATCTGGGGAATTCTTCAAGTGCTCACTTGTCATAGGTAGTGGTTTGTATATAGGATAATGTAGTAAATATCTCGTTCGTCACTGCGGTTAGTTGTTGTTATTTATTATGATTCGGTAATGGTTCTTTACTCACATGGGCGAGTAATGGCATGTGACACCCAAGTGAGGATTAGTGTAGTTTAACTTCCGCTGTGAGACGTCTTTAATTATGCTACGAGAGTGATTATTATGAGTTTAAAGGAGGGGGGAGTGTTACAAAAGTGGTATCAGAGCGGAGTACCGCTCTGATGACGGGATATTAGGGTTAAGACAATGAGCTTAGGACTATGAGAATACGGGAAATGTTGGTGAGGTAAGAGACATTTTGTCTTAGTGAATCTACATCTTAGCAATGCTTAATGCATGCAAGCGTTAGCCTTAATGGCACTCTAGTAGTATTGTTTGTCATACGGTAAATTACCGAGTAATGATACGACATACTGTATAACAATTGTCGAGTAGAGGTAGAGACCGCACAAAGTGAGACATGTCAGGGAATAATGGAAGTTCTTCAATCCCGAATAGCGATGAGACGGCAACAGATACTTTAGCTTGTCGGGAGAACATCCCGGGAAACAACAGTGGTACCCCACCCGCCGCAACCCACACCTTGAATATCGCCTATTGAAATACTCCAAACCTTGATATGTTGTTTAAATATTAAACTATGGTATATTAAGGCTAAAAAGTTATTTAGAAACATTAGTGAACAATTTAAACCATAGTAAAAACAATAAAGTACCATAAAGGCAATTTGAGCAAAAACATGCTCTAAGCTTGGAATGAACTTGGTTTGGACCCAAAGAGCCTACCAAGACTTTATCAACATGCAATTATGATTTTCTAAGGCTAATTAAGTCCTTAAGTAACATCGGTAGGCAATTTAAACCAAAAAAACCACAAGAAAACACCATAAAGTCAATTTAAGCAAATACTTGCTCTAGACTTAGTGTAATGTTGTATAAGACCTAAAGGTCATTCCTAGACCTTATTAACATTGTAATGAAAATTTTAAATCAATTCCCAAATAAAACCAAGATCAAAAATAGGTTTAAACATAAATTGTGCTTTAAGGAGTCTTAAAGCACATTTTTGAAGAATTGTCTTGGAAATGGGTTTTGAGGGGCTAAATGCCCATCATTACACCTTAATCAATATGTGTACTACTTAGTATCACATTAGGAAGTCTAAATCAATGGGAAACAAAAAATTTCACAAATTTGTGCACTAATTATGAATAGTGCCCAAATAGTGCTCAATTAAGGCTTTAGTCAACTTTAATTAGTTAAATGGTCAAAAAGTCCATATACATCTTATCTCAAGGATAGGGGATGGTTTTTAGAGGTGGTGACTCATCACCCTTGCCATCCAACTAAAGAAAAGAAGATGAAAATAAAGTAAAGTTACTATTTGCTTTATAACATAAAATATCTCACATCTTTACTCTCTCACCTCACTTTCTTCATTTCCTTCCATCCCCACCGTCTGCTACCTCATTCTACCAGTGGAAAACCGTTCATGCTACAGCTCCATTCATTGTCCACCTTCACTTGCTCACAAAATCTTCATTTTAGCTCCAAATCCAAAACTAAGCATAGATAACTCTTAGTTAGAGCAAGCCCTTCCTTTCTATCTTTTCAAAATTCCAAAAGCTCAAGTTTGATGCCATGGAGAAACTCCATTGAAAGGGGAAAGTTCAGTTTGAAGAGCTCCTTTGCTTCTTCTCTCATTCAAGGTAAGAAAAGTGAAAGAAAAACTAAGTTTCCTTCACTTTTGAGCATTACCGAAAATTAACTTCTCATGGAGTCTTGTTTTTACTCCTTGAACTAGCTTGTTTTAATCTCCAAAGACTAGTGGAGGTCCTCCTTGATTCATACCCAATTCTATCTTAAGATTTCAAAGGAAATTATCCATTTTAATACCATAAAGCATTCTTTTTAACCTAGGAATGATTCCTTAAGTTTTGGTGCATCCCTTAGTACTCACTGGAGTAATTGTATATTGGTTAGAACATTGGCAAGGGAATTAAAGTTGGTTTCCGAAAATCAAACAAGAAAACCCAAGGAGAGGAATGTGAGGAAAATCTTGGAAAACAAGGTAAATGACTTGCCTTAAGGTGGTTTATTGCTTTAAGGGATGGGTTTAGATAGGCACTAAGTGTATTTTAGAGTTTACACTAAGTAAGGGCTATAAAACCTAGAAGAAAGAACATAATCATATTTGAGAACTTGTGACTAAGGAGCAAATGGCAAATTAAGCTAGTAAAACAATCACAAGGTGAATTACAAGAACACTTCTTTTGCAATGGGAGCCTTATTATGTGTATTTGCAGGTTGAAAGCGCTTTATATGTGGAAATTCAGTGTTTAAGGTTTATGTTATTTAAGGGCCTAAGAGCCAAGCAATTTAAGTTTATACACTATATTATGATACGGTATGATTTGGGTGTAGTTTGTGTGTAAGGAATGTTTGTTGAGGTTTTGAGTGTTCTTGGATTGCTTATGGATGAAAAACTAAGTTGTGGGCATAAGAATGTACTAGGGAAGCTATGGTGAAATTTGGTTGAGAAGGCAATTGTTCTTAAGTGTTTTGATGAAGTATTGTAACCTAGGTTATACTAGGAATTGTTAAGTGTTAACATGGTGGGAGAAAATGAGTTAAAGTGTTCTTGAGTGTTTAAAATGACTTAGGAATTGTCTTGGAGGATTTAGAGATCAAATGGGTGTTTTAGACACACCAAAGTTATGTTATGTGAAGTGTTAAGACTTGTGCAAAATTTGGTAACAAAGAGGTATAAGGCCTTGTGAAGGATTAAGTATGAACTTGTGGGATAAATCTTAAGGAGTTGTGTAAAGGAGGTGTTGGTGAGAAATAATGCTTTTGGAGTAGTTGTAATGTTTATGAGCCAACACTTTGGTTGGTGATGTTTTAGGCATTGTTCACCACTTATAAATCCTAAGGAAAAATGTTATAAGTGTTAGGAATTTTTGTAAGAAATTGAGTAACAAGTTTGATGATGATTGAAGAAGGTTTAGTGCATGTTTAAGGTGTTATAACATGCTTAAAAACTTTTGAAAAAATTAGGAAAAGTTTGGGTGAGGTTTTAGGTTGGATTAGGGGTTGAAAATGGTGTTTTGACAGCTTTTTAGCAGGTTCCGGGACCTATCCCTTGTATAAGGTCCCGGACCACCCATAAAAATCTGTCGAAAATCAAGTTTGTAAGTGGTCCGGGTCCTTAGTCCATGACCAAGATCCGGACCAAGTGTAAAAAATGGCCGAGAGTGTATTTCAGTGTTGGTTCGGGACCTTGGGTCCAAACCAAGTCCCGGACCAGGGTAAAATATGTCCAAAATGTGTTTTAAAGGCTTCTAATGATGGAGGATTGGATGGTAATGGTTTTAGATGATGTTTAGGCCTTTTTTGGTGACATGTAAAGGCCTTAAAAGGTAAACAAGTGTTAGATTGGATGTGAGAGTTGTGAACTTAAGATCACAAGAGTAAAATTAAGTATAACGTGATGACGGGGTTAACTATGGGCGCATTAGTCGTTAAACAATCGTATTAACCCGATGTTAATGGAAACAATTGTAATGTTACCAGTTGTTCGAGAAATATTCGAGGAACACAAGAGGAGACAATAGAGTGGACCTTGGTGACTGTAACACCCCATCTTAATCCAATCGTGGTTATCACATCTTAACTAAGCATAATTAACGTCGCAGCGGAATTTAACTATCACCAGGACCTTGCCATGGTCTGAACTAACAGAATATACCGAACTTAAATACTTAATATCATAAATCCAAAATACACACCAACCGAGTTTGCTAGTATCTCAAGTAACAACACAATCTTCACAAGTTGAACTATTAACTGACGGGTGCACATTGCATCCCGTACTCAAAATATAAAACCGATCCTAAGTCTTACCACCCCAACTCTCGTGATGAGTCATCATTGGGCGCTTACCTGCAAAATGTAAACAACAGCCCCCGAGGGGGTCAGCACCTTTGCTGGTATGATTCTCTTATAGCCCCCAAGCTAACGGGGCTACGACGACTAATTGTCGATATCATGATGTTGATTAGATGCACAATATAAATAAGAAGTGCAATAAACAACAAGCCACATATGAACAATCAAACTTCAAACACAATGAACGACTTAAAAGCGTTCCCTAAGTAAGTGAGCTAGTCTTTTAACTCCTTAAAATATGATACCTCTTAATCTCATTCCATTCTTATCTTACCTCAGTCTTAATCCTTATCTCAGTCTCAATGTATCAACCGTTCTTTAATTAGAATCGGTTGTACTTTATCTCAAACCTTATCTCAAATCTTATCTCAGATCTTATCTTAAATAAGTCAACCATTCTTTAATTAGAATGGTTGTTCCTTAATTCATTGTTTATCTTGTCGGGTCAAGTAACCCTAACCAATGAGTTATCAGCTCCATTGGCTTACATAAACAATATTTGTTAGAATTAGTTGGGATTTAGGTAGATCCCATCACACCATCTCAGTATACCTCCCTCCTAAAACAAGAAGTCTGAGGAGGTCGAGTCTATATGTCAACTCTAGGCGACGAGTCCGAAGACAAGTCATATTTGGAAGTCGGGATCTGATAAGAATACCGACCTCCCCCAATACACATGTGTCGGTACCATTCCGGATTCCTCACTCTTCCCATGTTCTAATTAGTAGAAGTCTCAAAGTTAAATTTTGTTACTTAACCTCTTTCGGTTACTAAGAAAACAAAATTTGGGAGTGTTCCTTATTCTCACACAATTCTTTACTAAGCATTGTTAGTAAGTTCTCAAGGTAAGTTGTGTTAGTGCATCACAATCACACAATAAGCATAATATTCCGGTTGCATGCTTTATCTTGTTTAGTGGGCATACATAAACAAATAGCACACAAGCTGGGGGACACCTCGTTAGCAAGCAGGCTACAAGAAAACCATACCATTCACTGTGGGTCGTTCGGTTGCTTACTCTCCTTTGGAGTCCAAATTCTCAAACCCTAAAACATAGATCGAATCGGGTGGTTAATTTCTTTTAATTAACCTAACTCATATCATCATTAATGTTCTCCAACTAAATACCACTAAATCAATGTAGTTCAAGCTTAACCACCTATGTTGTTTACTTCTCATTATACCTCACACTTGTTCACACCTCCAATGGTCATAACATTCCACCAGACAACTCTTAATAACCATATAATAGCATTACCCAACAAGCCCCCTTCATTTTCCACCTAAAAAGTACATTTTCTTTGTAAAATCGCCTGGTCCGGGACATGGTCCGGCTCTGTAGTCCCGGACCAATACCTGTTGTGACTTTCGTCTCATTTTTAGCTATGGTCCGGGACTTGTACTTATTCAAGTTCTCGGACCAGTCCTGGGGTGCATTCTCGACTTGTTTTTAGTGCTGGTACGGGACTTTATCCAAGGACCAAGTCCCTAACCACACTTTAAACTGTCAAATTTTACAGTTTTGAGCACCTTTCCAACCTTGTTCTTTTGTCCAATCTTCTTCTAATATTTCCTCATGTATTCACACTTATAACTTAATTCCTTACATTTCCAACATGTAATTTTGTCTAAAACTTCAACTAACCAAAGTGTTTCCTTTCAACCAATATAACTACTCCTCAAACATCATTATTCATCCCTCTTTCCTTTGTTAAACTTCCCAAGGTTATCTTGCATCTCCATGAACAAATTTCTCTCTTTTCCCTTTGTTACTCATCACTCCTAAACTTGAACATACCTATACATTTCTTCCCACCCTCTTAACACCTTAACATTGTTCTTCATTTACCTTGACCATGCTACACCCTCCTTAGACATTTCCATCTCCTTTACTCAATTTACTTGCCATTCTCATGATCATACACTCTTATACATTCCTAGTGTAACACCCCAACCCGAAATCCAATAACCTAAACGATGGTAGCTCCCAAAAATAACTAGAAATACAGCGGAAAATATATACATAACAACGGGTGGTGCTACAATGCCGCTAGTCACCCATGTGACTAACAAGGCTACTCCAACTTAATTTACAAATGATGCGGTTTGAGTACTGAATACAAACCTCTTAAAACAACAGAATAATATAAAGTACAATACTGAATGATGACACCGGTGGTAATAACCCATGTCTTAATTCTACCCACCTACACTCGGTCGGGCAATCTCTTCATTCTTCAGGTACCTGGAATTATTTAGCCATGAAACAGCTCAGCAAAATAATTTGCCGGTATGAAATCGTGCAGCCCACAAGCTACTGGGCCACACCAACTAATTGTCGAATACAAGCAGTTCATTTATAAAGCTGTAAATAAGCATAGCATGATAATATTAAGTATCCACACAAGGACAATAATGTCACATAGAACAAGACTTCAGAAGGTCAAGTTAGCTGAACTGAAATTCTTAAATGATAGTCGGTCCACACAATGGGACTGACAGGTTAGCTGAACTGAAATCTCTTAGTAATAGTCGGGTCCTCACAATGGGACTGACGGGTATAACTGAATATCTTAAATAGTGGAGGTATAGTGACCTCGTTAAGATTGAAAGGTTGGGTATAAAAACCCAGGAGATAACGTAGTTAAACCCTGAACTGAGAGGCGTGGGAAATAGAATCCCACTAGAGGAATGAAGTCTTCCTCAAACTGAAGGGCATTAGAAACCCGGGAGAAATAGAGTCTTCCTCCCAACTGAAAGTTCCGTCGCGACGTAGATAGGAGACGACCTGAGACAGGTACAGCTCCTATAGCATGCATGGCCAGATTCAACTGGGCTCCTCGTTCTCGTAGTATAGAATTGTTAAGTGTCATATAAAGACGTTAAACCAGAACACAATGTGTATTGTCAATTATCACGTTTAGGATAATGACGTTTGTTATAAAGTGAAGTTAGTGAGAGACTTGAGTACAAGTCCTCGGTATACTGAAACGCAGGTATTTAATCCACTGGTATAGTAGTTTTTGTATGCGTGGGACATACACGTAGTAGTCAGCATCATTCATGCACATAAAATAATACAACAGCGCACAAGAGTAAACAACATTTTACATTAATTATTTTGGTCGTTAATTCAAACAACAGATAGCACACAAGCCGGTGTAATCCGGTAGAAAGCAGACTGCAATAATTCCATACCGTTCACCGTAGACTGTACTTGTTTAGTTCCCGGTCAACGTCTGGTCAAACAGTGTCCTAGAAATAGGATTAACTGAGAGTGTTAATTTATGTAACTCTCGTATAATAATTTATCAGTTCATGAAACGATTTCATATTCGTTATTTCCTGTGAGGTTTATTCTTTTTACTTTGTAGTTTCTTTTAACCTCTTACCCTTATTATTAATTAAGGTATTTATATTTTCCAAAACATGTAGTCCTCATTATAGAACTTATATTGTGTGGTAATTTCTTTTAAATTACCATAAGGTTGGATGTATAACTTATTTGTTAATCCTCGTGATTTATTTTCTAAATCCTTTAATGTATATATATATACATACATATATATTCATGTACTATTTATGTTACATGTTTATAATTGTCTAGTCAACATAATAACTTTATAATTTCTCAATTATATTTATATGTCACACATGGACATAATGTTCTTATTATTTCTTTATTATTCTCCACTTAATCATAATTAATATTGTTGGCTATAATTAAATTCCTTCTAAACTATGTAACCCATAGTTTTAATCCCATAATTCCTTATATTCATTTCCTTTTGATTTACTTGAAAATCTAATATATATATATTTCATACACACGTATTATTTATGATTCTTATATATAATTGTCTAAATGACATAATCACTTAATAAATCCTCAAATTACATTTACTTCGAAAACTTTATATAAATTACATATTCACTTATAAACTATAGTTTTAATATTTAATTTCCTTAATAACCAAGTGGACACTTATATTTCCACTAATTGTGAATTCGCCCCATATAAAATTCCAAATTTTCATAATAACTCTTATAAATTACATAATAGCCCAAAACTTTATAAATTGTTATTTTAACACTTGTTTAAATTATCTAAAATTCTTAAACTTAATTCCTAACCTTATATTATATCATAATTACTCCTAAGAGACTCTTGAGTCTCGGCTTTTACTATATATACACCAAACTTGTAAAATTTACAATTTAACCACATAACTTAATTAATTAGCCGTTTAAGCACTAGTAAAATATTCTTACTCACCAAAACTCTTTATTTAAATTCGTAAGTATTTTAGTCCAATATTTTAAGGACTCTAAAATTACCAAATTACCCTTTTGACACCAAATTTTAATTCCTAAGCTTTTAATATATAACCTTAACTTTTAAAGGTTTTAATATACCAATATACTCGAAGAATTATCTAAACACTTAGACAAATTCTAAGATTATTTATACACTTATAATATACCAAAAATTTTCCAAAGTCTCTTATAATTCTCGGTAATGACTATTATTTACCATATAGTTTTATCAATTACGTTTTTAACCATTGAATTATTCCCTTGACCTTATAGGTCGTTAATGTACCAAGCTAACCAATCGAAAAAAATGGTATTAGATATTTTAATACATCATTAAGTCTTATATTGCCCATAAATCCCACGGATGATATGTTATTGTAACAAAATATCATAAGAACTATATTATAATATAAGGTAAGTATTACTCACCTAGTCTTTGACTTCCAAGCCACCAACACTCCAAACAGCCCTTATAATCTCTCGGCTTTGCTATGGTTTAAAGCTTGGGTCTGTTTGCACACTGACTTTGAAGTTGTTTCCTAGGGACATATACGCCGTAACATGGTACAGCAAGGGGCTTGCATGGCTGTTTACGCCGAGAGTGAATGAAAATGAGGCTTTCTTGCATGGTTTTGTTCCCTCACAAAGATGGTTGTTCCCCACTGTTTTATTACGTGAAGAAAAACAGGAGGAGAAGCTTAGGGAAAGCTGGGTAAAACTGGAAGTATAGAAGGAGGAAATGGACTTATCTCCAGCATGCTTTTACCTTAAGAAGTTATAACAACTACCTCCTTTCCTTCTTCTGTTTTCAGCCGATAACCTGCACTACTTCAAGCTCTTATACAGCTTTGTTTGCTGGATAACAATGAAGGTGGGTGAGTTCCTTGAAGGGAGGAAGAAGATAGGAAGAAAAATGGCATTTTTAAGCTATAAACCCTTACCTACAGCAAGAGGTAGCAGCCATGGAAGTGAGGTGGTGTTCTCGGTTGAAGAAGCAGTAATGAGAGGTCCTGTTTGCTACGATCTGAAGAAGAAGAAATGTGAATATAAAAAGGGGAGGCAACCGGCTATATCTAAGTGGAAGTCTTTGAATTGGTCAGCACATGGGATGCCACTTGGCTAATTAATTTGGAGATTCAATCGGTGGAGAGAAGCTCAAGCAGGCGGCATGGATTAAATGAGTACATGCCTTCTACCGTCTTTATTTGACCATATATGTGCTAATCAACTTTTGTTTTTGATGCAGGTTTCACGGTAATAAAGGGGGCTGAGTGGGACTGAATTTTCCCTGTTTTAAGTTACCTAACTACAACTTGTATTCACGTGGGTCCAGATCTAGCCTTATATATTTAATTTCATGACTTTTGGAAAGTAAAATCTGTCCAAATTGGCTACAGATTTTCGACAGCTATGTGGTCGGTTAGCATGTATATTATCTTGTCATCTCATAATATAAGGTGTGGACAGATCACTCATAAAGTTTTTATGACATTTAGTGAAGTACAACTTGACAAAAGGATTCATATATATTACCGGTTGCTTTGGTAGCATAGGAGACTACCGGGTTTTTTTTTTTTCTGTCGCTTACATGCCTATACATGTGCATACCATAAGCTTATAATGTATGCTGTATGTTTAGTATACCTAATTACTAGTGTATTACCATAATTGTTGTAGGTTTATTTGTTAATCAACTTTGCAAGCATCCAAACGGTGGCATGTGTCTCGGTAACATGCTTCAGTTTTTTTTTTCATTGAAAGCTATAATAATTTTTTTTTTGTTAAGTAGGCCTTGTTTATTTATTCGCGTATTCACTAGGTTCAATTCCTTTATTCTGATTGATGACCGTGATCATAAAGGGTTGTTATAACATCTTGATACGTTATTTAAGCGATGATATGTCAACTGCTCATAGAATTCCGGTCAAATTGAATATCGTATATATAATCTATTATTCGCTGGTGCTTGATCATCTTAAGTCGAGAAACATCACAGCTAAACTGAGCTGATCTTTAGTTACGAAAATGCGTCAATTGTAGAAACCAAAGACGCTGCAAGAATAATTTTGGCAATGTCTGGGTATGTCACTGTCTTCCCTGTGGAAGGAATAGCAAACAGACTAGGTAGTTGCATAGCTATAGTTACAGAATTTTAATTAGTGAATTACATGTGTTATTACCGTAATCTAGTGGTGAACACTTCAGATTCTGTTGGTTTAAGTACACCGTTCATTGCATGGTATATGCTACAGAATTTTGGATTAGTTAAGTACTAGTATAATACCGTAACATATGTGATGATTACTTCACCTTTTGTGTGCTTAAGTATTGGTATATTACCGGAAGCTACAAGTATATATATTGGTAGATTTAATCTTAGCATAATAATGTGTATATAAGTATAAGGTAGGTATGTTAGGTAGTTAATTGTTTTACTAAGTAGAAGTGTATAAAAACAAGTCCCAAAAATTGGTATATAAAACCGGTTTATATGGTACCGATTTTTAACTTGTATACTTTGTGTTATTTATAATGATAATACATTTCTATGTATTTATGATATATACTAAATGTTAAAATTATGTAACATAAGTTGTTACATTGTTTAAATGTGTATATCAATTTATTTAGCATTTATAGATGCTTAGGCAATCGTAAAATATTTACGTTGCTCATTAATATTTTTTTCACGTTTTACAGTAACCGTTATTGTGTACCGAGTTCGTATAAACGCTCGTATAGATTTTTCCTAGATGATGCTCTCCTAGTTGACCTTGTTTCGTAAGGGGTTTAATGTCTGTTAATGTTCGTACGTAAGTGTTTATATGCGTACGTGAAGACGACATTATATTAGCGTTCGTGGAGCGAACGTTGTCATTTTATGAATTGTATAAACGTTCGTATTAATCTTTCCTTGTTGTCGCTCTCTTATCGAGCTCGTTATGTAAGGAGTTTAATCCTTGTTAATAAACGTACATGAGAGTTTTGTACGAGTATGTTACGACGTTTAGTAAAATTACGCCCGTTAGCGTTTATGATAAAACGACGATTTTTACATAAGTGTTTGCGTGCATGAGTTTGCATGCGCACGCGTAATATTAATTTACGTAACGTTTGCATGATAAATTAGCATGCGTAACTAAATGATTTATTCCAAGATCAATTCTTCATTATTTAACAGTTTTATGGTATTAATTAGATTTGGGGTATTTCAATCTACCCCCCTTAAAAGGACTTCGCCCGAAGTCTCATTTCTAAATTTAAATGGTTGTGAGGAATCAAGTTCCACTAAGTATTCACAACCCAATTCTATTTTAGGGATCAAGTCCCAAGTTCCACTACTGCTAAGTTCATAGTATATATTCAACATAATATATAGTCTACAGTACAACGAAAGCTCATCACCAATAATAACTTCAACGTAGTGCAACGTAGTGCACTTAGTTCATTCATAGTAGTGTAACACAGTACATATTGACAAGTGCATGCATTCAAAGAGTAACTACAATATAGTGTAACGTTGTGACAGCCCAGCCTAATCAGCCCACATGTGTGATATTGTCCGCTTTGGCACGCAGGCCGCACGGTTTTGTTCCTGGGGTTTCCTAGCCCCAAAAGGCCTCACACAAGGAAGAGGTATCCATGCACCTATAAGGCACACTTCGTTCTCCTCTCCAACCGATGTGGGAGGTAAACCTCAAGGGTATTACACTCCACCCCCCTTGGGAGCCCAGCGCCCTCGCGGGCCCACTGGCACACCGACCTGGGTCTGGCTCTGATACCACTTTTTGTAACACCCCATCCAAAGCCTATCGTGGTTATCGCAATCATAGCACTTAATCGAATACGTCGCAGCGGAAATAAACAACACCTGGACCTTGCCACGGTCTGATCGTTAGGATATACCGGATTTATATTTACAATACTTAACCAAAATACTTATCCTTCTCAAAACATTAACATCCACAATCCCACCACCAACCGAGTACTAGTATCTCAAACGTAATCTTAGACTTACAACAGTTTTAATATGAACAGTCGGGTGCACAGGCGCAGCCCGGATTCAAAATAAATGTCCCCTCCTAAGTCTAACCGCTCCTACTCTCGTAGTGCGTCCTCATGGGCCTCTTACCTGCAAGTGTAAAAATAGCCCCCGAGGGGGTCAGCACGAATGCTGGTACACCCTCTCATGGCCCCCAAGCTAACGGGGCTACGACGACTAATTGTCGATAGCATGGAAATTGATTACATACACAAACATCATATGAAGTGCAATAACAATAACCACAGATGAACATATATAGTTCACAAGCAATGAACGACTCAAGCGTTCCCTTAACAAGTGGGTTAGTAACCCCCTCTTTAGTCCTCATTTCCTTACCTTACCTTAATCTTAATCTCAATATACAAACCTTTCCTGGAAGGGATTGGTTGTAGCTTAATTCGAACCTGGGATTTAGGTGATCCCACCGCACCATCTTAATGCCACCTACTCTGGACGGGAGTCCAGCGTAGCTGAGCCGGCAACCGGCCCTAGGCTACAAGTCCGAAGACAAGTCCTTAAGCGGAGGGCGGATCTGATTCAGATACCGTCCCCCTTTCACTTAGCATGCATGACCGGAGATCGGTCCTGGGTTTCCTCACTCAAGTTCCAGTAGTAAACATCTTAAACACCATGTGCTAGCTAAGCCTTAACGGGCATAACCAACAACCATCAAACTTAACTCTTATTCTTAACTCAGTAAGTACTAAACTTGGTTAGTAACATTCTCAAGTCTCGCGGGTTAGTGTAAATGTAACACAATCACAACGAGAACAAAATAACCGGTTGCATGCTTTATCTTGTTTTAGTCATAGCAAATAACAATCACACAAGCCGAGGGACACCTCGTTAGCAAGCAGGTCACGAAAAGGATTGTACCGTTCACCGTCGATCGTTGTTTGTTTAACCTTCTTCGGGGTCCCAATTCACAAACCTAAAACATTCATTCATTTTTAGGTTATTAGTTATTTGCACCTTACTCAACTCACTTAGTCCCTAAGGACTTCCATTCAATAACCTCTCAAGTCTTTATCACTTAATCTTACAAACTTAACTTTAAACATTAAAACTTATACTTAATCTTAACTTAATTCCTCAAGTTCTTAGGGTCCCAATCGTTACTACCCTACCAAGGGCATACCTCATTACCCATTACCATTTTTAGAAATTGAAATTTTTTTTTTTTTATTTCTAGGCTCGACCGGACTTACCGACCGGACTTGCCAAGTCCGGTCCATTCCAGTACCTTTTACCGTTGGAAAATTCACTCCGACCGGACTTACATGTCCGGTCCTAGGTCCGGTCGATTCCAGAGACTTATAATCCGTACTAAATTCATGCCGACCGGACTTGACAAGTCCGGTCCCATGTCGGTCCATTCCAGAAACATTTTCCCTCTCACAAAACAAGCCCGACCGGACTTGTAAGTCCGGTCCCCCAAGTCCGGTCGATTCCAGAAACATTTCCCGGTAGTATAACAGAGCCCGACCGACTTGCAAGTCCGGTCCTAAGGCCGGTCGGCTCTAAAAACTTGTTTCTAAATTCCTTTTCAACTCCAACTTCTCCTCATATATCCTAATATGTTATAACCTCATTTGGGCACCTCAAATACACCTTAAGCCCTCCTTAAAATACCTTAAATCTCACCAAAATCCATCTTAGTCATTATGCATTTTCCTTGTAATAATGCTAACACTTGTAATGTTTTTCCTCTAGGTTTCTTTGTGGTGGTTCATACCTAATGTAACCGCTATGCCAAATGTTTTCTTCACCACTATTACATGATCTCCCAAACATCTCTCACTATCTAAACTCTTTGGCATTCACTTAAAGTTCCTTAACAAGTTTAAAACTTCCATCACATCACATTATTTCCTTCCTAGTTGCACCAACATTTGCCTAAGTCCTAAGTACCCCAAATACATTCTTTTGATTTCCAAACATTCCATGGTGATACGTAAGTCATCATAAGTCATTAAAATATCTTAACTTCACCCTTTTTCATCAAGACAACCCATAGAACTCCCTAGTACTTTCTTAATCATTAAATCCCCTTAGGATATCTTAAACACTTAAACTCTCCTTTAAATTTTGCCATAGGTTCCTAGTATATAGTACTCCTAACACATGGTTTTTCTTCATCAAACAACCAATACCACACCAAATTCTCATCACAACACCTTAACACCCAATTTACACTAAAACTTCACCACATCATCATATAGTGCTTAAGCTTAAAATGCTTGGCACTTAGGCCCTTAAATAACAATAATCTTAACCAATGAATTTCCACATATATATGCCTTCAACCTGCGAATACACTCAACAAGGCTCCCATTGAAATAAAATGCTTCTTGTACTTCACCTTTATATTCTTAAACTATCTCTTTTCTCATTTGCTCCTTAGTCACAAGTTCACAAGAGTCATTATTTCTCCTAGGTTTTTAGCACCTTCCCAATATAAACTCTACACCAAACTCATCATATACCCATATCTCATTCCCTTAAACAACAAGACACCTTAAGGTAAGTAATTTACCTTGTTTTCTCACAAGCTTTCAAGCTTTTCTCCTTAGGTTTTCTTTGTTCAATCTCGGTCACCAATGTGATTCTCCTTGCCAATGTTCTAACCAATATCCATGACTCCAATGAGTACTAGATAACACATTAACCTAAGGAACAACCCTAGGTTTAAATATATGTTTTAAGGTATTAATGTGATTGTTTTACCTTGGTTTTCTCAAGACAACTTGGATGTGAAGCAAGAAGGACCTCCTCTCCCCTTTGAAGAGTAGAAACAAGCTAGAACAAGGCATAAACATGGAGTCCCATGAGTATATATTTTCGGTTATGTGAAAAATGGTGGAAACCTAGATTTTTCTTACACTTTCTTTACCTTAAGAGAATGGAGATGTCAATGGAGTCTCCAAACTTGAATTTCCTCCTCTAATGGTAGTTTGACTTGGCACCAAAATGAAGCTCTTGAAGTTTTGAAAAGATAGGAAGGAGGAGCTTGAGCTAACTAAGAGGAATATGTATTTTGTTTTGGATTTGGAGCTTAAATGAGCAAGTGGTGTGCAAGAGAAGGTGGAGCTTTCATGGAGGTGAGCTCTACGTGAATGGAGAAGAGAAGAGAGCAAGAAATCGTGGGCAACAAGGGAAAATGAAGAGTGGGAGAGAGGTAAGCAAAAGTGATATTTCTTAAAAGGTGAATAGTGTTTTATGCTTTATAACTTACTTTTTGCTTTCTCTTTACTTAGTTAGATAAGTGTGGTGAGTCACCACTTAAAGAAACCGGCCCCCTTTTGTGATGAGGGTAGTTTAGTCTTTGTTGACCCAATGTCTCACTTATATGACTTATGTTATAAACTAGCTTAATAAATTCACTATTCATCAATAACAAGGCAATTGTTGTGAAATTTTTGATTTCCCATTGATATAGACCTCCAAATGTGATACTATATAGTACACATGTTAATTAGAGTAATGATGGACATTTAGCCATTCAAACTCATTTATAAGACAATTTTTCAAAAACGTGCTTAAGACTCCTTAAGCACATTTGTGTTTTACTTGTTTTCAAGCTTGGTTTTCTTTGGTAATTGATTCAAAATGACCATTAGGATATTACTAAGGTCTTAGAACAATATTGGGTACTCTCCCATGTCTCTCCAAGCTTAGAGCACGTTTTTGCTTAAACTGCTCTTTTTGGTGGTTCCTTATATTTTCTTTGATTAGAAATGTTTCTTAATGTTTCTAAGGCATTATTTAGGCCTCCTTATATCTAGTTTATCATTTGAACACCATATCTAAGTTTGACGCTCTGATCAAGAAATACCGGACATGAATAACCACCGAGTTAGGTTACAAGTTAGGAATAAGTGTTGGGTTAAGGGTGTGAGAAGTTAGAAGTTAGAGTGAGTAGAGTCAGATGACCACTAATAATGTGGATTGTCTTTACCGTCTACGGACGTTATAAATTACTAACCAAACAGTGGTGAATGCGAATCTAATGTAAGTTATGCTTGTTCAGATGGCAGGACGCCCTAGAGGAGGCCGAGGTCGCGGGGGCCGGTGGGGACATTCCAGGGATATGGAGGGCAGACGATCGCGGAGATCGTAGCTGCCGCTTTAGGGCACATGGGCTATCAGCCTGGTGTGGGTGCACCCACCTCCACCGCCACAGCCTAGGGAACCAAACTGGGTGAAGAGTCTTGCTGATCTTCGACCCGCTCATTTCAAGGGGGAGACCGATCCCGCCAAGCTTGAGGCGTACATCTCCGAGCTGGAGACCGCCTTCGAGACCCTTGATGTCCCTGTGGGATCAAGGTGCGCTTAGCTGCTTTCTACCTGAAGGGGGCGGCGGGCGATTGGTGAAAGCTGGTGAGGGCCGAGCATGTGGCCAACCAGAGTTCGGCTGGGAGCAGTACACCGCCTTGCTACGGGCAAAGTACTACCCCGCCCATGTCCAGACAAAGAAGCGTTGCAGTTGGATGCGCTTAAGTCGGAAAAGATGACGGTGGACGAGTATTACTCAGAGTTCACCGCCTTGCTCCGTCTTCTGCCAGGTCTAGGGTATTCTGACCAGATCTTGGTAGACGCTTCTATGGCGGGCTTAGCCATCGACTCCGCTACGGCATGGGGCCGACGAGGTTACATACCTTGCAGGTAATAAGAATGATTGAATTTGAGTAAGTGGTGAATAAGATTTAGATTATGAGAAATAAGTGAGACTAATACTATGGAAAAGCAGGAGTGCTATCATGCCGCTGCTAGGTTGAGATTACCGTCCAGCTGAGGGACGAGGAGAATGCTAAGAGGAAGAGTGCTGGAAAAGCTCAGAGAGTCAAGGGCAAGGAGGGTACAGAAACAGAAGTACCAGCCTCAGGCCCAGAAGAATCAGAACCCGAAAGGGAAGGAGGAAAGGAGAAGGCTTCGGAAGAGCCATTGAAGCTGACATATGATATGCAGTACACCCTGCGCTCTAAGGCGCCGAAGGGTAAGGAAATTGATATGAATGAGTTAAGAAATAAATTAGTAACTGATGAGACATGAGAATTGACAATATGAATCATCAGGATCTGAGACTGAGAGGGGAGCCGGTGGTGGCTACCAGCGACGCTTCATCTGTAGATGGTGTCACAAGGACCACCCCGGGCTCGACTGTAAGGGAAACAAAGTGGAGTGCAACTTCTGCGGAGTGTATGGACACCGGGCATACGAGTGTTACCGGAACCCTGCTAGCAGAGCCTATAGGCCCGGACCAGGGGCAAGGGCAGAAGACCGATCAGGGAGCTGGATCTGACGGTCAGAGGAAAGTGCAGCAGCCGGCGGACAAAAACCCACGGGCGACCCAGAAGACGGGGCCCCACTCTACACATGGTGGATCGGGACGGGATGATGAGCCTGAGCTCATCGAGGCCAGGTACCACTATAACCATTTAGTAATAAAAACTACCTGCTTACCGCATTATCATGCATGTTTGGTGAAATATATGAGTTAAGTGAAAATAAGATGAATTAGAACAAGTAAGATATAACCTACTACCACTTTAGGAAGATTCAACATTTGTACCCTATATCATCTACATCTAATCGAAACCACACACTTTCCAACCGAACAATGTCAGGTTCTCCGCCCAGGTATGATTTTATTAAGGGGATACCTGACACCCGACGCACACAAATAGCCATCATCAAGGGTGCAACCAACTAGGAATGGGACCGGGAGGTTTTTATACACCGGAGTACCCAGGGGGAGCAGGATGAAATTAAAGATGATGAGCTTGGGCAAGGATTGGAATCCAATGCCAAGAATACCAGACAAGGGAGCAAGATGGAGTTCACCACCGGAATACCCGAAGAGTTCCATCCAATCGTATTACACAAGTCATGGAAATCGCCTCAGCAGTGG